>JAVQJS010011277.1:0-10437 GCA_036024795.1 Galaxias rostratus | reverse complement strand
CCACACACACACACACACACACACACACACACACACACACACACACACACACACACACACACACACACACACACACACACACACACACACACACACACACACACACACTGGCCCTACAGAAGAGTCTCTACCCCACATTGGCCTGGCCACTGAGGCTGAGGATTCTTTATGAGATTGCCTTGGGGGTCAACTTCCTGCACAACATGACTCCGCCCCTCCTGCATCATGACCTAAAGACGCAGAACATCCTGCTTGATGGAGAGTTCCATGTCAAGGTGCGTGTTTCCGTGTGTGTGTGTGTGTGTGTGTGTGTGTGTGTGTGTGTGTGTGTGTGTGTGTGTGTGTGTGTGTGTGTGTCCGTGTCCGTGTGTGTGTGTGTGTGTCACATGAGTGCTGCTTGGATACTTCGCCATGTTTCATAAACTTTAGACAAAGACTGCTCTTTGTGTAACAACAAAGAAAGAGAAGGTGCAGATCCTAAAAACTGTGTCAATGGAAAACGAATGGGCCAACTGAAGATTTGCATACTAATGAAGCTATCCTCCAGCATGAATTCCATTTGATTGTAATCTGGTCGTTTCAAATCTCTTTCGAAGCGTATTCTTCTGCGTTTAAGTTCGAAACGCAAATCCTAAGGATTTGGACAGAAGGACCTGAATTCAACGCTATCCTTTCTGTCTAGATTGCAGATTTTGGCCTGTCCAAATGGCGCCAGCTGTCTATCAGTAAGAGCTCAGGGCCCAAGCCGCCTGAGATGGGGGGCACAGTGATCTACATGCCTCCTGAGGAATACGAACCGTCCAAGAGCCGACGGGCTGACGTCAAGCACGATATGTACAGGTGATGCTCCGGGTTCTCGCTGATCCTTCTAACAAAATGGACACCTGAAAAAGCCCTAGTAACCTCTTTCTTACAAAATGGGCACCCTAAAATGCCCTAGTAACCAAATCCACCAGAGCCTGCTGTCTAGTTTGGGTGGATGTTGATAAAAAGTTCTTGTCACATTGTCATTTAATTGCAAGGAGAGGCAGAAAAGTTATATTGTTAGCATTAAGTCACGAGAGAAGACACTGATTACATTCCTGTTTTACTGAGGGGTATGCTGCTCTTTCACCAGCGTATTTTAGCTTAGCTTGATACTGACTTTTTTTTCTAAACATTCTAAGAATTCCTGAATGGCAAAGCAAAGCACTTTGTGGCTAAGCAAGAGTAAACCAATTCCGAGGTGCTGTTGGAGTTATCGAGTGAACCTGACACACTATTGCATAATTTGACTCTTTACACACGATGGAACTTTTTTCTTTCTTCAAGTTGTCGTTTCTACTGGTACAATTAATTTCCTGTTTTTTGGGAATTTCCCAGCTATGCCATCATTATGTGGGAGGTGCTCTCCCGTAGGATACCATTTGAAGGTGAGTGGATTGGCTGACGTTCTTGTTTACTGTAAAAGAGCCCGTCTCTGTGTGTTTTATAAGAATTGGAGATCAGTTCTAAATGAATGCGGTTTGACCTGTATGTGAGCAACCCTGAGCATTGTCAAAGTTACGTGGAATTTAAGCTCCAATCCTGCATTAAAAAAAAAAAGTCTCGATATACGAGGTCATTGTGTAACTCTGTGTGCAGTGTTAATGTTTGATCTGAGGGAAAGTGCTTAACAAACGTGTGTTTTACGTGTGGGAGTAGAGGCCACCAACCCCATGCAGATCATGTTTAGCGTGCTGCGCGGGACTAGACCAGACACGGGCCTGGACTGCCTGCCGGCGGACATACCCAGCAGAGACACCCTCATCGGCCTCATGACCTGCGGCTGGACCTCCAACCCAGACGAGCGGCCCTCCTTCCTTAGTAAGGCCATCCACTCACTCTGTAACAGGCCATTCACTCACTCTGTAACAGGCCATCCACTCCCTCTGTAACAGGCCATTCACTCACTCTGTAACAGGCCATCCACTCACTCTGTAACAGGCCGTTCACTCACTCTGTAACAGGCCATTCACTCACTCTGTCTCTTTCGGCATCCATGCCACACTCCTCCCTGTGTTATCTGGGTAGACCCTTTCAAGTAGCCTATTATCTAACTGGCATGGAGGCGAGGCGTGTGTTCAAGATGCTGTAGCTATCCTGTCACTGCGCTGCCTTTATTTGGTGTATCATCTTGCGTATAAGGAAATGTGTGCGCTTACAAGAGGCGTTATTCAACTTTTTTTTTCTCTCCAGTGTTAAGGTTAATAAGAGAATTATACAGCTCTGCTGGTGACGTGTGAATAGCTTTCTGTGTCGAGTTCTAGAGCAACAAACTCTGTGTTTTTTTCCCGGTGTGCTGTCGTTTTAAACGCGCCGTGCCGTGCCCTAACACGTAATCTGCCCCGTCCAGACTGTCTCATTGAACTGGAGCCCATGCTCAGGAGGTTCGACGAGATCGACGTCTTAGAAGCCGTTCTGGACATCAAGAGGTCCAAGGTCAGTTTCCAGTCAGATTGAATGGGGAGTTTTGCGGTGGGGAAACGCACGTTGCTAATATCCGCGAGTCATGTCGCTTTGAATTACTCACATTTCATGACCTCAGATTGCGAAAGTGATGACCAATAGTCTCCTTGAGACTGAAATGCGTGACCATAAAAAAAAAAAAGAAGATTCCTTTTCCTGCATAATATTTCAACAGCACTGTCACCACATGTGTGCCTTTTCCCTCTGTCTGTGTGATTTGGTAACCTATGGTACAGTCTCTAGGTCCTCCACATTGCGTGTGTGGCTTTGACTCAGGTAGAATGTTTGGCAATTATCGCTGTATTAGTGTATTAAATTAGTGCATTGTAGCTTTTAAACCTTGTACAGCGTCTTTGAGTGTTTTGCAAAGTGTTTTGAAATTATTATTATTATAATAACTATAATAATTATTATAATTATTAAAAAAACTGACGTTTGGGTTTAGTCCCAGATGAAGAACTGCTTCTGAAGTGATTCGTTTCCCAAACCATGTCCCTTGTCCCTTTCCTTTCCCCCTTGTAGTTAACGAGCAGAACGGGCTACTGTTTGGCCCAGCCGGTCTGTGAAAAGGGCGGTCAGGAGGACAAGTCGGGGAACGCCCAGAAGGAGAACCACAGGCCCTGGCCAGTGAGTAGAAGCAGGACATGGGGAAGCCAGACGCTCACTGCACTAAGATGAAGTGCACTGCAGGAAGGGGTGTGACCCTTAGAGGGGGCTTGGTGTATTTTCAGTCAGCACTTATTTCAATCATCACGGTTGAATGTTCTTAATACTGCTGCTTTTTACACAAAAGCAAGCCCATGGCAATAGGCCAGACATTTTATATTGCTAATTTGCTGTCGCTGCAGAAATAAATGTGGCGCCATTTAAATAAGTGTCTTTTCTGTCAGCATGACATTAATTTTGTTGTGTGAGTGAGTGAGTGAGTGAGGTGAGGGAGTGAGGTGAGGGAGTGAGTGAGGGAGTGAGGGAGGGAGGGAGTGAATGTGTGTGGGTGAGGGAGTGAGGTGAGGGAGTGAGTGAGGGAGTGAGGGAGGGAGGGAGGGAGTGAATGTGTGTGGGTGAGGCAGTGAGGTGAGGGAGTGAGTGAGTGAATGAGGGATCGAGTGTGTGTGTGTGAGTGTCTTTAATGTTTGCACTGAGCTCTGCTGTGTGTGTGTGTGTGTGTGTGTGTGTGTGTGTGTCTTTAATGTTGGCACTGAGCTCTGCTGTGTGTGTGTCCCCCCCCCCCCCCCAAGGAGAGCCCCACCTCCGTCTTGGGTTCCTGTTCCTCCCTGGAGACAGACATCTCCCAGCCCAGCTCCCTCTCCAGCATCAACGTCCTGCCTTCCAAAGGTGAGTCCTCAGTCTGGCACCACTGAGAGCTTCTACTGTGATCTGTCTGGGGGGTTTGCCTCGTTTAGATGTATGGTTATTATCACTGTGCTTGATCTCGTCTTTTCCTTCTGTTCTCCCTCTCTCCTCTCCTCTTCCCCAGACGCTTCCCCCCTGTCCTTAATGCCCCACCCCCTCGAGCCCCCCCAGTCTTTAAGAGGCCCCAGCCCCCCCAGCCCCGTCAACAATCTCAACGACTTCCCGCAAAGCGCCCGACCTCTTAACAACCTCAACATCCCGCTGCACCCTGGCCTTCCTGTCAGCGAGTGTGCCACCCACCTGGAGGAACTGACGCTCAAACCCAAAGCCTGGTCCCCGTCCCAGCCGCCAGGTAACCAATCACAAACCACAGCAAACCTCTTAGTCCAGTCCCAGCCGCCAAGTAACCAATCACAAACCACAGCAAACCTCTTAGTCCAGCCCCAGCCGCCAGGTAACCAATCATAAACCACGGTAAACCTCTTAGTACAGTCTCAGCCGCCAGGTAACCAATCACAAACCACAGTAAACTTCTTAGTCCAGTCCCAGCCGCCAGGTAACCAATCACAAACCACAGTAAACCTCTTAGTCCAGTCCCAGCCGCCAGGTAACCAATCACAAACCACAGGCTTTCAATTACATCCAGTCGATTATGTCGCCAACCGTCTGAAGCTACTTTGAAAGTTATATCTTTCTAAGGTACGAATCACTTCTCACTGGAAGAGGTTGAACAACAGAAAGGCTACTCTGAGGAGAAATCTAGTTTGGTTAAATAAAGCTAAATCTTAAAATGTATGTCCAACTCTGGTGTAAAAAACATATACAAAATGTATGTATGTAAGTTTAATGCAAAAAAAGTCACATCACTGCAAAAAAGCAACTCACTTAAATGTATTGCTAAATTTCCCACTTTTTCACATACAAAAAAACAGAAAAGACTCCACTAATCATGGGGAAGTGCAAGGAATGTCAATGTCTTTGGTGTTGTATACATATACATGTCCATCAGTCAGCCACTGGCCACCCAGAAAGAGTCCAGGTGTGTTTTTTTACACCAGGCAAAATTACTCAGTTAGCCCTTGTAATGCAACTTCAAACTTCTTTGAAAAAGTGTTAATAAGCCGTCATAACTAGGAATGAAATCAAACACACATCCCACAATCTTCGACTGAAAACAAGTTTTTCTCACGATACAACTTTAGTTTTAATTGAGCTTTCTTTGACGACACTAACGTACATGCATGGTTCCTGTCTCTCTCCTCCCTCAAGCCGCTCTCCCCGACTTCCCGGAACCCTCCCCTCAGTCGCTGGGTCCCTTGGCCAGCTGGATGGCGTCCCGCCGCGAGGAGATCGTCCTGCAGATGACCGAGGCGTGCCTCAACCAGTCCATGGACGCCCTGCTGGCCCGCTCCATGCTGATGCGCGAGGACTACGAGCTGGTGGCCAACCGGCCCACGCGCACCGCCAAGGTGCGGCAGCTCCTGGACACCTGCCACTGCCACAGCGAGGAGTTCTGCGGCGTGGTGGTACGCAAGCTGAAAGACAACAAGCAGCTGGGTCTGCAGCCGTTCCCCGCGGAGCTCGGCTCCCCCACAGCGCTGCCCAGCGCGCCGCCGCTGGCCCTGGCCCACAACGGCCCCAGGAACACGCACATGTAGCTGGCCCTGGCCCACAACGGCCCCAGGAACACGCACATGTAGCTGGCGTTTTTTGCTGGACGCCGCCCGCCGAGAGACTTAAGTCGACGACACTGGAGGCTCTGGGAATGACGTTGGGTGAAGCTGGACTGAACGGTTTTGGGTTTTTTTAGTTGCATCTTCTCCACTCCTGTCGAGTGACATTCCAGGGTATTGGTGAAGGAGGGGTCCTCGTTCATCGAACTGTTGGTGGCATCGGAACGTCAAAGCAATGGCAATCGTAGCAGTTTTTTTGTTATTTGTTTTTGTTTTTTTAAGAATCACTCTAATTTATGAAATGCCTTTTGTAGATTTACTGTCTCTAGTTCCTACTGTTTTTATCTAGTTTCAGTCAATCCAAACTTAGGACAATTAACATTTTATTTTGCAATGTCCCTTCAGATATTTACTATATACATATACATATATATATATGTATATATATAAACTCCTTACCATGCCTTTCAAGTAAGTAATTTAAAATTGGCCTTGTTCATTTCCTTTAGTAGAGCCAACTATTTGAGTTTCCCTCGAGTTTAAGTTTTAGTTTTACTTTGTTTTAGTCCTTGTTTTATTCCACTGTACTCTCTTATATAAAGACACATAAAGGCTTCTAGAGTCAGAACCAAGATCTTATTTCCTGTGGGCTGATAGACTGGCTTGTATTACAATATTCCACTATGTTATTAATGTTTTATAGTAAAGTTTTTGACAATCACAAATAACCGTATGATGTGTTTGTTGAAAAGAGAAAATGTTGTGAATGCAGGGGGATTTATCCTTAATAAGGCCACTTGCTTTTGAGAGACACTTTTTATTAAATGGAGCACTGCCCCTATACGCACTCGATAAACATACTTAGCACATCCAAAATAGAAGTAACCTTTCAGCATAGGCCTATAGGTAGTTACTCCACCAAGTAGGTAGTGATATAGCTAAAAAGAAGAAAAACGAAGGCCTGATAGCTAATTCCGTATTTTTGCCACCGTTTATGGGGCTAAGCTGCTGGTCTATGTAGTGGAGGTCACAGATCTGTAGAGCAGAGGAGGTTGCGCAACACGCTAATTATAGGAAGTTGTCCTTGCCTTGAAACCCGAACAAGGCTCTAATATCATAAGCAGCTATTATTCTACCTAGAACTTCTTTAATGAGCACATTTGTGTATGTTTTAATTGGAACGCATTGTGATGCATTTTATAACCCGTATTTAAGGAGTGATTTCTTTGTTTTGTCTACTTATGTTATGTTGAAAGGAGTTGGACGTAAGGGATAAGAGGAAGTTTAACAAAGAACCTAAAAACCACACTTTTGTTTAAAAAGAACCTTATTGGCTTTGTTCTTCTTTTTTTCGTCGCATCCTAGTGTAAGGGCTACAGTGAGTTGATCCGGAGTTCGTTTTAAGACGATCCCATACTCAATTCAACTGTAAACCTGAATGAAACGTGCAGTGCACATTAATATTATACACGCAGGACAGCGTCCCGTTCCAGCCATGGGATTTGCTTCCTTCTTAGACTGGGGGTTTATTTCTACCTGTTCATTATAATTAGCCTTACGTATTAAATACTGTTTGTAAAAACTGAGAAATGTAGCTGACAAAATAAGTCAACCGAGTGAATGGTATATTAAGACTGTTAGTTTTTCTTTTGTCATGCTGACTGAATATATGAGCTCTATACTTAGCTGAGGCTCTGTTTCTACCGCATAGCAGATATTCTAAATGCCATACCTCTTTGTCGTTGTACGATGTCCCTTTGAGTCACGACGCCTTTCTGTGATTTCAACTACCCACGCCATTGCCGCCTGGATTCACTTTTTTTTTATTATATCAGTGATGTTCTGCATGACAATATGCCATTGTGGACAAATCCTTCCTTGGGGTTAACTAAGTTCAACAGGAATGGTTAGCTCTTGAGAGGCCTTACCATCATGGCTGCATATTTTCCAATGTGCTCAAATACCACGGTAGCGCCATCGTTGCCATTGTAAATAGATGACCTTTAGGTCAATGCTCCGTCCTCTGATCATCGAGATGGATCCCTAACTGATGGAAGATGCTTATAGACGATGAAGTATTTTAGTACTTTTTTGTTCACTGTTTAAACCATACAAACATTTTACTTCCAAATTTTGAACAACAGTTGCATGGTTTATTTAACCACAACTCTCACGATCGTCTCCTCCCAAAATCTCTTGCGGGATGGGAAGCCAAAACCACTTCTTGTGAAAAGGCCTGCTTGGTGCAGGGGTAAGCAGGATGTTTTTTCCTTAATAATCCGTTTAAATGTTTTACGTTTGAATGTTTGTGCCAATGGTGATGTAGCCTACAGATAAGAGGGCATCCAGTGGGGTGAATATACTTCCGAAGTCGAATGGATCTGTATCAATTTATTGTATTTTATATACTGTGATTCATATGCCCTTTTATTTTGAACAATAAAGTTATACTTATAAGTGACTGCATTGGTTTGGTATGGATCTTATAAAGAGGAAGGGGAATTTTCTAATATAAATTCCATTTTTACAACCTATATATCTGCTCATGAATTGTATGACTGGAGCAAAGTGATTAATGTGATACTTCAGTAATTGCTTTTGGAAAATTAAATGAGGGGACGCTTGGGATGCCAAGCTAATGTTCATTGCAACATGTGTAGGCCATGGTATATGCGCATGTAGCTTCCTATGCATGAGCAATAATACATGATATTTATAAAGCGCTTTTCAAAACACTCAAAGACGCTGCAATGAGCGTTAGCCATTGTTAATGCCTTTTTACTTAAATCTTACTAAACCAAATTGAACTAGCACCTCTTAGACCGATGGTAAGTCATCACTGGTGAATTGCGCTGTAAGCTCGATTAAAATGTAAACATGGAAGTACAGTAAACAGTCTGAAGTCAGTGCTGCTTGACGAAAGCCAAAACAATTTTCAAGAACATAATGTGAACGTTTCGAGGGGGCACAGTTTGCCCCGCCCAATTCCATGTGCAGACGCATGTTATCACAAACAGGATTCCCAAAGGGAAGGATGGGTGCTTGCGTTTCCAGAAGCTGTTTTCTCAGAATAGCATTGAGAACTCGAGAGCCATAGCTGAAGAGTCTGGAAGTTTGAAAAACACCGGTCGTCCAGCCGGTGTTTTGGATGTGAAGGATTGCACCATCGATAGTTTAATGCCATCTCACTCAGCTGTGAGCTGCTTCTTTTCTCTTGAGCTGTTTCAAAATACTTACCTCAGCAGAATATGACAGACAGGATTGAAGAAGAGCATACATCCTTCGAGGTAGAAAAATAGACAATAATTTCACGTTCAGATTGAACAGGAAAAGGTATGGACCGTTTAAGTTGTTACATACATTTTAGAACTGGTAGGACTGTTTATATTCTAGTATTGTGCTATAATTTGTCGGATTGTTTAGATTGTTCTGTAATGCTTTTCAACAACTTTTCCACCTCGATCAAGTAATTGTGAAAGATATATGGACATTCAAGATCTTAAGGAATGAGGACTTCCATACTTTCACATAGTTTACAATAATATTGTTTATATTAGCATTTTAAGGAAAAAAAACAACTGCTGAGAGACGTGTTGTGTGTGCTGTTCAAGCGTGTTGTGGATTTCCATGGTCTGATATAAAGAGTACAATGTAGAGTTTTGCACGTGAGTGTTTTTTTTACCAAATCACTTTCGACTTGAGAAAACAGTTCTCACTAGAACCCCTATATGCAAAAGTATCGCGAAATTCTGTGTTTGTTCTGAAACCTGACTTGTGTTTTGCATGGTTTGTGATGGGATCCGCCCAGGCCAAATGAGAGAGAAGGTGGTTGCCATGTATCGGAGGATGTGCCCAGGCTCTCCAGCCCAGGTGAACGACGACCCGACCGTCCCCGCCGGCAACAAGGACGAAAAGATGCAGATGAAGCGTGAGATCTCGCTGCCCAACGGCGTCTGCCTCATAGTGGGCAACATGATCGGCTCGGGCATCTTCGTGTCCCCTAAAGGTGTCCTCATGTACAGCTCGTCCTACGGGCTGTCGCTGGTCATCTGGGCCCTGGGTGGCATCTTCTCTGTGTTCGGGGCGCTGTGCTACGCCGAGCTGGGCACGACCATCGGCAAGTCAGGGGCCAGCTACGCTTACATCCTGGAGTCCTTCGGGAGCTTCCTGGCCTTCATCCGCCTGTGGACGTCCATCCTGCTGATCGAGCCGGCTAGCCAGGCGGTCATCGCGTTGACCTTTGCCAATTACCTGGTGGAGGCGCTCTACCCTACGTGCCAGCCGCCGTACAATGCTGTGCGTCTCATCGCCGCCGCCTGCATCTGTAAGGGAGACCGCTTTTGCGATTACATCTGGTTGGATTTTATGGATCGTTTCCCAGTTCCGTTTCTTTGGTTGGTTAAAACGACAAAGCGTTCAGCTTCCAGTGGATTTGAAATGTTTAACGTTTAATGTTGACTGAGAGGTAAACAGTTTGTGATAGCTATACTGTCCAGAAGGAACAGCACGATTCTTCTTTCTCAGTGTCCGTTAGAGGAAGGATTGCACAGTGGTAGGTTGTGGTAGGCAGCATTGCAACAGGCCTCCCTAAATGGCTTCAACCCTTTGAACCATCCAGTCGTGCCTGGACAGGCCCAGAGAGGCACTACATTGGTATTCAGCTTCCACAATTAGAATACACTGTCGTGTAGCAGCCCATTTTAATACCCAGCAGGCAGGTTTCTTTGAGCTGCTGAGAAGTGGGGCACACTGACTCAGTATGTAAGTGGAAGAGTAGCCATGCCCTGACTCAGCCTGTCTGCACAGGCTTTAAAGAATACCACAGGACACATATAACCATCACAGGAGTTATGGCCTGTATGAATGGCAACCAGGTCGGGGGGTCTGGTTGACCTAGTGGGCGGGGGGGGGGGGGGGGGGGGGG
>JAVQJS010011224.1:0-14558 GCA_036024795.1 Galaxias rostratus | reverse complement strand
CCCCCCCCCCCCCCCCCCCCCCCCCCCCCCCCCCCCCCCCCCCCCACACTGTTGTTAGATCTCCAACAAACCAGATATAATATGATGTATATATGTGTGAAAGATTGTCATACAGTGTTTGTCACCCTTATCCTCACACACACACACCTCTAAGAGATGTCAGGGACTCAAATACGCAATGTAGCCTGTGTGTGTGTGTGCCTTGGTAAACGAAGTACCGTTCCATCTGGTGGACTCTGCTATAGCAATGACAGCATGGTGGTATGAGTCATGCATGCTGCTCACTTCAAACAAACACTCACATATACCCATTACTGAATAAGTAATGAGAAATAGCAGACAAAAAGTGTGTGTGTGTGTGTGTGTGTGTGTGTGTTAGGGCAGAGTAATGTGGCCTATAAATAAGATTGAGAAATTTTTAGGCTATATCACAGTAAACAAAGTTATATATTTTGATATGCTGACAATCGCACAAGCGATTCTTGTAGTTCCTGTAATTAATGTTTTTCTAAAACATTGTTTATTAATTTGTGGTTTCTATTTGGAACACTTTGAAATGTGCTTGCAAAAGAGAAAAACCACAAACAAGTTCAATTTGACCAAACCGTTTTCTTTTTGCTGGCAGCCTAGAACATTCTGTGACAATTTCGCACTTGAATGTTTGATACAGTAATTGACTACATCCCACGTAGAAGAAGCCACGGTACATGGAGTATTTTCAGATGGATGTCTGGATTCACCCAGACACCACTTCAACAGGGCCCACCTTTTTGTGTGTGTATCTCGGGTGAAGGCTGTTTTCATAGCAATGCCGGCTTTTCTCCAATGTGAAAGGTGATCGGCTTGAGCCGGCGTTCGTGTGTGTGTGTGTGTGTGTGTGTGTGTGTGTGTTCCTAGCTGTTAACCTGACGTAACATAACGCTGACACCAGAGTAAACCCCTGGGGCTTCTCACGCCAAGCCGTAGGGGCATTGTTTCCACACCTCACACCCCGTGTGTCTGTGTGCACAGTGTGTATAGCCCCCCCCACACACACACACACAGAGGACACCAGCGATGGAAGGGTAGGAGCAGTCAAGGGGAACTGAACCACACACGGTGCCGGAGGCGTGAGAGGAGGGCTCAGCCACTCGGCCAAGGCCTCTGCAGCACAAAGGCCCCAGTCCTTGCCCATAGGACACGTCTGCTGGCAGGCTGCCTAAACATGCCACTGACCTTAAGTGGAGTGGCAGGCACACGGGATTAATAAGCACGCTGCCTCTGACGAACCTTATCTAATCGGCAACGTTTCCAGAGTTCATTTTCCCCCTCTCTAGAAACGGGCAGTTATGAGCCGCTGGGAGCACAGACCTTGTAGATGAAACCTGGAAAATGGAGGTCCAGTGACGCAGACCTAATCTCTATGACTTCACGAGCCAAGCACAAACAGCGCAGCGGTTGTATATCTCCAGATCACATTTTTCGGAGTAATTGAGCTTATCCTTATTCATGTAGACCGTTCTAAACAAGCAGAAACGGCACAAGCAGGGTCCATGCACACCCTATTCCAAGCCGACGCTCCAAGAGACTAGACCGAGACTCGCTGTATAGGAACAGAGTAGAGAGGCAGCCTCAGGAAGCGTCCCTGCCAAGCCTCACTGATACATGTCTCTGGACCTGTTTGAAACCCTGTGTACCAAAAAGTCGTCTACAAAGGAAATGCCATTAAAACAATGGGGGTGGGGGGGGGGGGCTGTAATGTTGTGGATGCTGTCCTGAACAAAGGCCCCAGGGGTCAGTCCGGGGAGTGCAGCATTGCAGGATACTAGGGGCTGGCTGTCCGAATGCTTCTATAAACAAAATGCAGTATTTACAGACAGCTACATTCTGTCAAGCAGGGCCCCTCTATGAAGCTAGTGACCATTATATTTGTTCAGGTAGACCGAAAATTTGACTATTAACGTGCGTTTTGTAGCTTTTGTCCTAACGGCTGACTTGCATGTTTCATTGTCCTAGCCTGGAGTGTGTTTTAAACAGGATATCACTTTCAGAGACGCACACGTGTGTAGATATATATGTGTTTGAGAACAGGAGAGGGAGAGAAAGTGTGTGTGTGACTTTAGACAAGCTGTATGCTTTCAACTTCTGTGTTCACCATGCCTGCGCGCAAGTCACATGGTGTTCTCTGGCTGGGTTACTGCGTACAAGGGTCATCTCTGCCCTGATTGGAGGAGAGCTGCTCTCTGAAGCTCATCCCCCTGGAGCATGTGACTATTTAGACTTCTCAGAAGACAGGGATCCTACTCTGAAAAGACCTCGCTCTCTTAGTTCACTGGACTTCCTTATCTTTAGGCTTCTTTTGTTTCCTCCTCTCCTTCTCCCTCTTTCTACTTTGCAAGGAATTCTCGCAGCCCCCCCACCCCCCACCCTCTGCTTTCAGAGCGGCAGACTCTGTATGGATGTGGTGCCATGGAAATATACGTGAACATGGTTTGGTTTTGTGCCTTTTGAAACTCGTGCCAGACGTTGTGTCTCTGGGGTGTCTGCCCTAGCCTTTGATGGCTGCATGGGTCTGAAGAGAACAGCCTGGGAACTGCGTGTTCACGGACGCTTTGCTTTTGGCACCCTCTGTTTGTGTTTGATAACTGCTGGAGTGTAGGGAGGATGGCCGGAGGGCTTGTGTTGGGTTCAGGGTGGGAAGTGAAAACCGTGAGCGCATTAAAAAGCCTTTCAGGGCAGTGCAGAGCTGCTGTACCAGGGTATGAAAAACAAGGATTGCTCAATCTCTTCTCTTGACTTGACGGGCATTCATTGGACACACACACACACACACACACACACACACACACACACACTCAAACTGTCATTCCCCAATTCCAGAGAGCTGGACCCGGTGCCAAGCAGAGAAGAGGCAAAGCACTGTCCGAATATGACCTCTGTCTTCTCTGCACAGATCACCCGTTCACACAGCGTCCTAACACACACAGGCACCTCCTACCCCGCCCAGGGCATGACCGCATGCTTGACCAAAATAACACCCTGCACTCTGGGGAGGACGAGGGCACACTCACGTGTGTCTGAGAAAGAAAGAACGAAAGAAAGAAAGGCAGGAGGAGAGCGACACTGTATGGGAGACTGTGTGTTTGAGCATGTCATGATTATAATCCATTATCTACCATCTTAAAATAAGTTGTGTTCAGTCAGCAGCACAAAGAAAGTTGCATGTGCAGAAAAGACTAGATAAATGTTTTAAGCACACACTGTTGGAAACACTTAATGGATTCTCGCTTTATTAAATATATAACTCTATATTTTTTAGTTTGCCCTTTTTCTGGTTGGGTATGCTTCTTGAATTGCTTGGCTTGCCTTGGACACACACATACACCCTGCTCCCTGATGGTCCTGCTACAGGTAACCAATAGGTCTCTCCTTCCTGGCTCCCCCTCTGTGGACTGTAACAAACGAGCAGTGTGTATTTTGTACAGCAGGCCTTTTGAAGGAATCCCCTGTGCTACCCATTTAGTAGCAGACTGGAGGGCAAGACTTTCTCTGCAAACACACACACACACACACACACACACACTCTCTCTCTCAAGAGGGTTCATGTGCTTGCTCGGCGCTCCTCCAAAGAGTGCTCTGTCCCACGTAAACCTTCTCTCTCTCTCTCTTTGACCATTTATCTTCCAACTCCTAATACAGTTTAGGATGCACGTTTTATTATGCCAATCTTTTTGAATTGGAGCCTGTGTCACCAAGTAGACTGAAAGTGCTGAATAGTGTAGAGTTGAAATATCTGTGACACGTAATGCTGACATCGATGCTCGAGGCTCTAGAGTCTGGGGCGTACACACACACACACACACACACACACACACACACACTCTCTCTGACGGCCCATGTGGTGGGAATGTTGTGTGTGTTTTGCTCCTGGCCTGTGAAATGGGTTAGTCATGCATTATAGAAATACAGCTCTTCTCTTCTCTCTTTTTGTCTGTTTTTTTACGTCTCTCCTCTTTCATCCTCTCAGTTCGTCTTCTCCTCTCCTCTTGTTCCGCTCCTCTTCCACATGTGTTCAAGTCGCTCTCCGGTGTTGTCCGGCCTGTCCACGGTTCTTATGGATGTGTTGGTCGGAGAGCGATGTTATTTAGTCAGATCCTGTGCCTTCGGAGAGAGGCTTGGCCAGAGAAGCCGTTTGAAGACTTCTGTCTACTGGCTTCCCTTTGTTCTAGAAGGGGGCTGTCTTCAAACACGTTACTGCACGTGGGCCTGCTTCTCATCCTGTCTGCTTCATGTCAGTCTGTACAAGCCGGTATTCACCATGTGTGGGGCTTTGCTTCCACGGCAGTTTAGAACATGCTATGGGGGAAGTGTGGATGTGGGTGTGTGTGCGCGCAAAGTCTGTGTCCTAACCCTCTGTTCTGTGTTTGTTTTCCAGAGTCACCCGGAGTGTGAGGCCAGTAAAGCAGGAGAGGACAGAGAACAGGCTGAGGATGGAGGGAAGGAGGGCTCCGGGGCGGAGGAGGAGAGGAGCTCCGACGAAGGCTTCATGGGGATGACCCCTCTGCTCCAGGCCCACCATGCAATGGAGAAAATGGAGGAGTTTGTTCACAAGGTGGGCACACACACACACACACACACACATAGGGGAACACGTCTCTGTGACGACATGTTGAGCAGAGGAAAGGAAAGCCAAAGGAAAGGAAAGCAAGACAGACGTTTGCACTTTCTCTTCCTGTCCTGAACACACCACCTCCTGACAGTGGTAACACGAGCACTGACCTTTCTTAGTCCCTTCTTGTCCCTTCTCTTTCCAATGCTTTCATTTGCTCCTGTGCCCTCCTTATATCAGTCTGCACTCTGTCTTTGTTTTTAGTTGGTTTTGTTAATATCAATACTACTTGCCCGTTTTGCCTGTTGATCACTACATTTGATAATGGTGTTGGTTATGTGTGTGAGCCAATGGTCACTCTCCCCACTCTGATTAGCCTTGGCTCTGACCACCGCCCTCCTCCACCCAATCTCACCAGGTGTGGGAAGGCCGGTGGCGCGTCATCCCTCACGACGTGCTCCCTGATTGGCTAAAAGACAACGACTTCCTGTTGCACGGCCACAGGCCGCCAATGCCCTCTTTCCGTGCCTGCTTCAAGAGCATCTTCAGAATCCACACCGAGACAGGCAACATCTGGACCCACCTGCTAGGTATAGTACACGCACAGACACACACACACACACTCTCTCTTTTGCTTTTCTTCATCTCGTAACTCAAATCAGAAGAGAGCTGTCTTCCTGGTCTCTCCGTACTGGCCAGCCAGAGAGATCTGCTCTCTCCTGACATCTAGTGGAGACGAGTTAACTTGCCAATCAACAGGAGACTTTACTCTATCTGTTGGAATCATGTTCTTATTTTATCTCATTGTGTCCAATTTTTCCAATTTTCTTTACTGACATACAAATAGATATGCTACTACAAATCAATAAATTCATGTCAAACAATATACTTATCAATTTCAATCAGGGGATTCATATTCAGCGGACAACTGAACCATCAGACACATACACCTACGAGTTGGTGTGGCATTTCCTTTAGGTCGACTGTGTAGCATAATACATCACACTCGTAAGGTTTCATACCAGGTATCTGGTAGGGGGGTCGCATTAACATTTCATTGTTCTCCTATATCAGGTTTCTGTTAGGAGGACAAAATAAAATTATTACAGTCGTCTATGTCAGGTTTCTTTTATCGGACTGTATCAATGTTTGTCCTTCTATTTCAGGTTTTTGTTAGAGGGCTGTATTAATGTTACTCTCTACTCCTATATCAGGATTATGTCATACTTTAACAGTTAGAGGCCTGTAATAATGTTACTCTGTCCTCCTTTGTCAGGTTTTTGTAATAGAGGAATGTATTAACGTTACTAGGTGCTCCTATGTCGGGTTTCTGTCAGAGGACTGTATTAACGTTACTCTGTCCTCCTATGTCAAGTGTCTGTTGAAGGACTGTGTTAACGTTTTTCTATGCTCCTCCTACGGCAGGTTGTCTGTTCTTCCTGTGCCTGGGTCTGATGTACATGTTCCGCCCCAATATGTCCTTCGTGGCGCCCTTCCAGGAGAAGATTGTGATTGGCCTGTTCTTCCTGGGTGCCATCTTGTGTCTGTCCTTCTCCTGGCTCTTCCACACGGTCTACTGTCACTCTGAGGGCGTGTCCCGGGTGTTCTCCAAGTAAGACACCCGCCCACCCACACACTGTCCATCCCAAAGTGTCCCAGCTCGTGTGCCCCTGAGTCTGACCTGTCTGGGCCTGTTCTCTCTCTCTCTCTCTCTCTCTCTCTCTCTCTCTCTGTGTGTGTGTCTGTGTCTGTGTCCAGGTTGGACTACTCCGGCATAGCCTTCCTGATCATGGGCTCCTTCGTGCCCTGGCTCTACTACTCGTTCTACTGCTCGCCCCAGCCCTGCTACATCTACCTCTCTGTGGTGTGCGTGCTGGGCCTGGCCGCCATCTTCGTCTCACAGTGCGACTTCTTTGCCAAGCCGCAGTACCGTGGCGTCAGAGCAGGTGCGTGTGCGTGTGTGTCTTTGTTTCTTTAGAACATGGGTTGGCCATGTGTGTTTGTGTGTCTGCGTGTCTAGGACAAGGAGTGGGCATGCTTGTAATGTGTGTGTTTGTGTGTGTGTGACATCTGGGTGTGCGTTTGGGTGCGCACGTTTGTCAGGCAGACCCAGGTCTGTCTCCATGGTGTGGAAAATAAGTATTTGAGAGTATATATGGAGAGTGAGAGGAGAGGAGCAGATCAGAAGAGGGGAAGGGAAGCAGGATGAAAATAAGGAAGCCATAGAGAGAACTGCCTGTCCAGAGGATTCTCTTGAGTTACCGTGTGTGTGTGTGTGTGTACTAGGGTAGAGGACTTTGTGCTCGCTGTGTGTGCCTGAGTGCACATTTTTAATTTGATGACTATTTCACACACCTGATCCACTGTGACTCTCTAGCTCTAAAATTCCACATTAAAAACAGTTTTAAAGAATTAGGGGGGGAAAGGAACACCTATAACAACTAATGAAAGCCAGAAACGGCACCGTTTATTTTAGTTTGTTTTATTACATTCACAGTTTTGTCTATCAGATTCTTAATATGTTTAGTATTCATAGGTGGTGCAGTAGATGAAAACTCCCTCTCTCTCCCTCTTCTTCCTCGTAGGCGTGTTTGTGGGGCTGGGGCTGAGCGGCGTGGTGCCCACCCTCCACTTTGTCATCTCCGAGGGCCTGATTAGGGCCACCACCATGGGCCAGATGGGCTGGCTCCTTCTCATGGCCACGCTCTACATCACCGGGGCCTGCCTGTACGCCGCCCGCATCCCCGAGAGGTTCTTCCCCGGCAAGTGTGACATCTGGGTACGTACACACACACACACACACACACACACACTGATGCACCTGCTTACACCCACACGCACACCCACAGAGAAGCAGTGGGTCTGAGCCGAGGGCCCGTAGGACCTGGTGGAGGCTCACACAGCGAGGACAGGCGTTACGGTGGTCGGTAACGTAGCGTTCAAACGGCTGTTTGGTCTACGCTCAACCCTCCGTGTCCTGCTGGAGACCAGCCGGACCACACACACACACACACACACACACACACACTATCTCGCTTTTTCGTGCACAGACCAAACCTTTCTAGCTTGCACACAGAAATGCACTATTCAGACTATTTCTGAATAGACGCATACACACACATTCAAACCCCCTGCTGACCCTTACTCTTTTCCTATGTGTGTCTCTCTCTCTCTCTCTCTCCTCGTCTCTAGTTCCACTCTCACCAGCTGTTCCATATCTTGGTGGTTGCTGGGGCGTTTGTCCATTTTCATGGCGTCTCCAACCTGCAGGAGTTCCGCTACACGGCCGGTGGGGGCTGTGCTGTGGAGGACGCTCTGTGAGGCGCACAACGAGAACGCCAGCCGTACGCTCATCAAGAGACACGTGCGCACACACACTGGGGGAGGCACACACACACACACAAACACACACACACACGTGCGCGCATAGACCCAAATACCAACACCCATCTTCTTCCCCAAGTGGCAGCCAGAATGGTGCGTGTTTGTCTGACCTCTAGAGGGCGCCAATAAAACGGAGCAGGGATCTCCTCTCTGCCGTGTCCCACGCTTTCCTTCCTTTTGCTGACTCTGTTGCTTTTGGTTTGGCCCTCGTTCAAGGCCTGGGTTGTTAGAATAATTCTTCTCCAAAACTGATGTGGTGATGTTTTTTCTGTGGAGGTAAACTATGATAAGAGTTCATTGTTCAGTATGAAATATTGTATACTTTTTCTTCTGGTGGACAGATCGTGTGGGGGTGCTTAGTTGCTAAATACCAAGTCATTCTGAAGTGAGATTAGCTTTAGGGCCTTAAAAAAGAAAAGAAAATCAGAAATAAGGAAGGGGAATTAAGTGTTTTTCCTGCTTATGATTATTAAGGTAGGGGATGTGGTCTAGCCACATTTAAACAGTTTTGTCATGTAAATAAGATTTCTAAATTTTGGGTTATAGATTTGTATTAAATATTTGAAGAAAAAAAAAACTGAAAAAAAACAACAAGTCTTGTCCTGAGAAATTTGGAAAAGAATCAGTGCAATCAACTAAGAGGTGAAATGATCAAGCAAACCTAGATCAACCAATGTCGATTCGCATTGAGACTCCGGAGGTTGCAGAAGAGGGTTTCCGGGCCTGGGTCTAACATGGTGAAGGAAGAGAGAGAGCACAGAGCGGACACTCTGGTCTCTCTCCTGTCTTTGTACAGAGACCGCCGGCAGCTCGTGTCTCCCTGTCTCCCCGTCCGCTCAACCGGGACACATTACGCAGGACCGCACCAGGCTCTCCCAGAGACGGAGATGGACCGGGAGAGGATCAATTACATCAAAGTACATTCAATCTACAGATGGCATTTTGAAGTTGACGGCTTAGAACGTAAAGAAAGGCAGCAAGCTGAGTGTTCTGTTGGATGTTAACGCCGGAGCGAGGCGGTGAAGGCCAGGAAAAGCCGACTAAGGACAGCTAGACATAGGGACTCCCCACTGTAGGTGTGGGGCCGGTCCCGTCGCTCCTGACAACGGAGAGGTCCGGGCCTGCTGGGGGCTGGTACTGGAACGTGGAAGCACCCGACGCAGGGCTATCTTAACAACATTCGCTTCACTCGCTTTACGGCAACTTTTTATGTTTTTTTTTTTGTCTGGCCCGGCAGTGTCTTGTTCTGAGGTGACGGGAGGTCCATCATTTTGGCTCAGCCTCCTGCTCTGATACTCACACGCGACCCTGAACCCCACACTATTTCAGTCTGTTCTGTGGAATTACTTTTTTTTGTTTTTGTTTTCTTTCAAAGGGCGTCCGCTTTCATTACGGAGGGTGTCTTGACGATGAGATCTGTCTGGACATGCCTGTGTCCTGAACCCCACAATGCACCACTCCTCCTCAACTGTCTACTCTCCCTTTTAGGTCACTTTTTCTAGTGCATTGGCTCCCAACATCTTGTCCATTGTCAAATAGCAGTCTCTTGCAACAGGTCAGGATCGAAGTGCCGCTAAGTTTTCTACGCCGGTGCACTGCCCATGGCAGGATCTGATTTGAGATCACCACCTGTGACTGCTCCAGATCTCCACAGGCTTTTAACGGGCACCGTTGTCTTTGACACACTGCATCAGGTTACAGATCTCTAGCTGTAGGCCCAGAGTACTTCTGTTCCCCGGTCCACCTCCAACCAGCTAGTGACTGAAGGGATGCCTGGCCAGTTGGGTTGCGTGCTACGGCCCGCGTCCTCGCCGTGAGTCTATTACGAGCCCTCCTGCCATAGGCTCCCTGGGGTTCCATAGGAGGGGATGGGCCCACATCATTTTCACTGCAGGAACGAGTCGTTATGGCTACATTGGTTTTGTCGTTCTAGCCATTTTCTACTTCAGAATCCAAACTATTCTAAACATCTGTCTGACGTTGTGGGGGCTGTTGTGAGGATAAATCCAAATAGCTTTCTTCATTGAACATGTTGAATTGGCCAAGGCTTTCCTGGAGAGGAAGGAACTCTTCTTCATTCATCTTTGGTCATTCAATATGTCTGCGATTTGTCCAAACACCTTTTGACTCTCCTCCCTTTATCCCCCAGGGGAAAGATAAAAGTGGTGAAAGAAAGGAACATGTCTTTTAGAAAAAATCTGAGGTTTATCAAATATTTGAGAGCAGCTCAAGCCAACCTACTGACCGCTGCCGTTCAAAGCCTCTCCCCTCCTTCTCCCGTCCGCTGTTTGGCTGCCATCCCATACCTTCCCCTGCTTCAGCTACGCACTCCTCAGCACAGAGGAGAGGCCCCATCGGTACCTCTGACCTGGGGTGGATGGGGGGGGTTAACAAGCAGGGTGTCCCTTTTTAAACTTCATGAAATTCATGAATTGAAAATTTGTAAAGCTTTTTTACCTTTCAATTCTTGATTTTGGTTTTAGACAAATTCAATACGAAGGGATTAAGATTAGAATTTAGCACTCGATGAACCCCCAGCAAAGGTTTTTTTATTTTTATTTTCTATCCTCTGATTTCCAACTAGGGCTTTTTTTTGTTTCTGTACGAACTCTGTCCAAAAAGAAACAAACATTGGACTTTTGCGTTTGTTTGTTTCCGTTTTTAAACATAATTTATTTTACTTTCATTTGGGGATTACATATTGTTTGTTGTTGAAGCACATATACTGTTCTGGAGGAGTGTTTGATTGCAATAGACCTTTATATCTGCGGTATTGTTCTAATAAAAGTTTTGGGAATTTGTCCCAGTGTCCTACAGCTGATTTATTTGAAGCATAAGCTAAACGGCAAACTTGGCTGTTGACTTCTTATTGGAGTATGTACAGAAAATGTTAGACCATGCTTTTGTTTGTCACTTACGAAACCTTCGAAGAAAGTGGAGGCGTTTGAAATCCCAAGTTGACTTAGAACCACAGAATGACACTTAAGAGCCAATTACTGTTTGTAAGATTCTCCCATCAGAGAGTCAAAATGTATTCAGTAACAAATACCCTTGTCCTTAACTCTGTAGCAAGCTTGGTATGGGTGTTTCCTTTCGTTTACTCAGTGTAGTAGTGTATTAAGAATGAATCAAAATATAAACAATTTGGAAAGCCCCCCCCCAAAAAATAAATAAACCAGTTTGTCCACTAGATGGAGCCGAGACACCACTCCTAAATGTAGCTCAAGAGAACGGGTGGTGAGTGAATGGAAAGCCAAAGCCAAAAAGCAAAATGTCACAGCTCGGGGTCAGAGCAAATCCATGAGCTTTGCAGTTGTCAAGAGAGTGACAAATATAAATTGTTTGCCGTAAGTGAAACGCCTTTGTATTCTCTTAAGATTCTGTTACGACGCTTTATGCCCTTGCACTCCTCCAAATGCTGTGGAGAACCAGTTTAGTGATTGGCCAGCATATCAGAGCCATTACAAGTTCTCAGCAACAGCACCCCAGTCGTCCCTAACATCTTTATTGAATCACTCTAAGGTTGGTTTACCAGGGACATGCTTCCCACATTCAATTTGATATTCAATCCCTCCCTTCGCTTCACTGCAATAAAAACAATATACTAAAATGTATCCTCACCTCACCCTAACCCACTTCAGTGGCTGCACATTCGTATGTGTGTGTGTGTGTGAGCGCGCCGTTCAGAGATAGATGGAGAGTGTTTGCAGAAAGGGACAAAATAACGCAAGGTGGGCCACTCACTGATGTCATGGCAACTGATGCCAAGGTTTATAATGGCCTTGTCTCACTCTCTCCCCCCCACACATACACGCTCTCTCATCATTTTTTTTTTTTTATTGGTCCCATGGACTCTCCGAAGTCCTTGAAGTGTGATTTAATTGGTCAAAGCCTCTTTTGTTCAACGGCAGGGTTCAAACTCAGAGCGACACGATGTCACCATCATAAAAGTGATCTTATTACCAGTTATGTTTGACACTGCCGATTCTCTCGCCTGTGGACGCACTGTGGCAAGAAAGGGGTCGGTCAGATGTGGAACGCAAACGGAGGATTGTGCAACGCTCAAACGCACTCCTCCGTCCTCCTGCACCCTAAAACCGTTCCTTCATCATTCTCATGCGTTTTCCTTTGACTTCTTTTCCTCGTCTCCCTCTCTTTTCTTTTCCACTTATCCCGTCCTCCTCTTTCTCCATCTCTGCGAAAATGACATTTAATCGTTCTGAAAATAAACACAAATAATTAACTGGCTGGATTGGCTTGGCCCTGGCTCAGACCTCCCATACTGAACAGGCCTGCGTGTGCTTATGTCTATGTGTGTGTGGACATGTGGCTGAGAGAGAAAAAGAGAGTGTCAGTGAGAGGGTTTAAGTGAGTAAACATGAACGAGCACTGCTAAACGTGTCTTTTAAATAAAACATTTAAAATATATGCGTTTTTCAGCATAGCTAACAGTTTGCTTACGTTGTCTTTTTTAAGAAATGAAAAAGCATGAGACTTTTATTTAGCTTGATTGTTACTTTGGAAAGTATTCACAGCAGCATGTCACACATCCTTGTCATGTATTTGGGTCTCTCTCTTTTCTACTGTTGGTTTGGTGAGACTGCTATTCTTCTGTTGCGTCGCGAGTAAACACCGGCCAATTCACAAACCGTATGCATATTTTAGCCTAAAGTCATTGGCGTAAATAAATAATCCTTTAGGTGAATGCATGATGAATGAGCTACATGTTTGTCATGGTTACCAGACATACATCACCCTACTATCAAACCTCACTGCTCTAAAACAGATGGCAACTGTATTATTAAATCTTCAACTCTGGCCTCCCAAAAAAACAATTAAACATCCACGCAGTGTACCAGGGGGATATTGAAAATGGATTAAATGTGCTTTGAAAACTGCGATACCAATCTTTACTTGATCAAAAGTCTTAAATCCAAGGTTTAATCATTTTCTTTTCTCTTTTATTGCGTTCTAACCCCACGAACTGAGAGCTATGACTATTAAACAGCACATCTTCAGTGTCCGGGGATAGAAAGCAGAAAGTTGACAGAAAGAACACGAGAAGAATGAGAGACTAAGAGAATGAAACACGGTTTTTAACGGTTTCAATCTCAGTTGAAATCAAATTTACGCATCAAGTACCAATTAAAATGAAAGACATATGCCCCCGCATGCTCTTTCCACGGTAAAACCTGATATGAATATAAAGAACTGTGCTGCTGATTATCGATCAATACTCAGAAGCCATGTGATTCGGATTACTAAAGTAGTTCAACATGGTTCTCATGATTACAAAAAGGTTTGCAACAATGTTTTTGTCAAATGCTATTGATTATGATAAATTACTTTTGCTGCAATCACGTAGTAATCTTACAGAAATATTTTTCTGGTTAAATACGAGAATATCAAAGTTATTATATTTCCAAGAAGATTCTTGATTATGAAATATGATGCTAATTAAACTGCCTGTGTTTCCCCTAAACCTTCTTCCCTTTCATGTACCTGTCTGTCTCTTCGACGGTCTGTCTGCCTGTCTTAGCTTGCCTTCCGGTGTGTCCGTCCACTAAGGGCCTTATGATTATCATAAAGTATCTACAACATAACTAGTATTATGACTCCCTCAGCCCCTCTCTGCCCCATTCCCTCAACCCCTCCCCCCCCCACCTAGGGAGGCTGAAGGTTTCCCATTGAACAAAGATGATCAGCGTTGAGGATGTCTGGCGTGGCGTTTTATGACACAGGACACACCAGGGGTACGTGGAGTCAGTGTCGTGCGTGTCGGATGAGGTGATGGGAAGTTTCTCCCACCTCCCCCCATTTGCCACCTTGGGTCTGCTTGTCTGTTGCTTCAATCAATGCACGTGTGGTCTCTCTCGTCCACATTGGGAGATTTAAATTACTTAGCGACCCAGCCAATGCCACACTGAACCTGATACACATGTAAGAAATCTTTTAAGACGGATGAGTTTGTCTCTCTGAATGGTGACGAAATTCTGGCCTTCGCGGATTCGAGGAGACAATTCTAAACACTGTCGGATGAATGCACGGACCAATCCTAATAAAACATTAACCTATGAGACACTGGTCTGTATGGAGGGATAAACTCTGGTCATCAACTCTAATCACGCTGTCACACAGAGTTTTACATTCACTTTGTCAGGCACCCTCTCCCTACACTGCCTCTCATCCCTCTATCCTCTAAACTCTTTCCCCCCGTTTCTCCCTCCTCACCCGTCTCCTTCCTCACCGTCTCCTCCTCTCCGGCCTCCCCCCGTACCCAGAGGGTCCTCGCCCTCCAGGCTTACATTCTAATTAACAGAGAAAATAAAGTCTTCATGGAACCAATACAGGCTGACAGTCAACAGTCTGCTAGCGCCGAACGTGTTTGTGTGTGTGTGTCTAGTTGAGTGGTGAGCATGTGTAGATTCTCTCTCTTGTGTACATGCGTGTCTGACACAGATATGTTATACACTCTAGTGAGAAAATATACAGTCTAATATCTACGTGTAAACACACAGTGATGTGTGTGTCGGGCAGAGAGGTAGCGGGAGAAAATGTGTGTGTGTGTGTGTGTGTGTGTGTGTGT
>JAVQJS010011201.1:0-24425 GCA_036024795.1 Galaxias rostratus | reverse complement strand
GATGGATTGGCGATCTGTCCAGGGTGTACCCCGCCCCTCGCCCTAAGTTAGCTGGGATAGGCTCCAGCCCCCCTGCGACCCTACACAGGATAAGCGGTTCTGACAATGGATGGATGGATAATAAACAAGGGGCTATCTCTGTTTCTTAGAGATTGTGAAATTTGGAGTACATGCCAAACAGTTGTGAAGGAAGTTCTCATCATATGGAGAAATGACAACAAATTCTTGAATAATTGCATACAATTAGCATAAGAAAAACTTGTTTTACCATATAACAATCAGCTGAACTTCTGTTTCAAAAGTGAGTGTAACCAATTGATTCTCACCATGCCAAAAGAAAGGAAACGAATGAACAGATGTCAAAGAATGACACAAGGCCAGAGAATGCAATAGGTAGGAGGTGATACCTACAAATTAATTAACTGACATGTTACTTTGACCGAAACAACCATCTCCATTAAAAAAACTCAACTCAGTGGCTTTAAAAAATGTCTTATTTATGAACGAGTTTCAAAAGATTAAAAATACCGACCCGCTATCATTGATGGCTGGTAAGATACAGAATAGTTTCACTAGTTTACTGTAACATTAAGTCACTTTACTCCAGCTTTGAGAATAATGAGTACAGCATACAATAATGTGACATTGGTTAAAAAAATTACACCTTTTAATGTTTTAGAGTACAATTATCTAATGATATAAAAGCACAATTGAAAACGTTTCAATACAATTGATGTACAAGTTGAACTTCCAGTGCAAGTTTTCACCAAATAGCCAAACTGACCAATTGACAATCGAAATTTTAAAAACATTTTAATACATAAACAAGATGATGGCTTTAAAAATGAAAACAAACAAAAATACAAACTGATAA
This sequence comes from Galaxias rostratus, assembly GCA_036024795.1. Lineage (NCBI taxonomy): Eukaryota > Metazoa > Chordata > Actinopteri > Galaxiiformes > Galaxiidae > Galaxias > Galaxias rostratus. The sequence goes on along the minus strand of JAVQJS010011201.1, from coordinate 23,551 downwards.
ATAAAATGTGTTCCAACTGGAAAAAATAAACATTTTTCAAACCTCTATAAAATCATTAACAAAGACACACGTGTATCATTAGAATATAAAGTGTTTCCATCAAATCCGACTCCATTAAAACTGAGTATCAAACTTTGACCCAGGCCCAGTGGAGAGGGACATTCAGTGTGCCAACTAATCCTAGATTTCCTTCATCATCCCCACAAATCCACTCCAGTTCCAAGAAGACTAAACCCTCACCTGTCAGCCCAGTGAATTCCCGTTCACATGCACAAAGTACCCAAACGGCTATATGCCTGTCCTAATCTCTACAGGCCTAGGACCTCCCACAGAAAGATCTCATTGTAGGCGACGGTGAACAAGAGCTTCCCAGAAGGAGAGAAGCGACACATTTGCAAGGAGTCACTGTGGTGGAAAAAGTCCTGGAATCTGCCACTGGTCGACTTGATCAGCTTCATAATCCGCTCTGACAGAGACCAGACACACAACAGAGTGATGACACAATGCTTCTCACATGTCCCACCTTTTTTTTACAGTGGTAACTATTGGTTTTAGTTCCAATAAACCTTATATCTGTCACTACTACTCTATTGCAAATAAATCGCATCAATCATTCCATTGCTGAGCTGAATGGTCTGTAAACACAAACGTACCTTTGGATCCGAGGGCAAGGAGATTGCCCTTTGAGGAGATGCTTAAGCACATGGCCCAGTGAGACAGGGAGATCTTCTTTATCACCTGAGTTAGAAGAGACTGTTAATACACCACACATTGTTAACGCACATCTGAATGCTAACTTACTTGGTCAGCTGAACCAGGCTTTCAAATTTTGACATTAGAGCAGAGCGGAGGAAGAACTGGCTTTGGTGGACCTGTTTTTTATCCAAACTATAGAAGGACAGCTCTTTGTCTACTCCGTAGCCTGTGTACACCACCAGGCGAGGGTCAGTGGGGCTGAAAGCAGCTAGGCTGGGTGGCAGGCTGCCAGAATTCTAACATGAAGAGAAAGAGGAAGGACAGCACAGCCTTAGGCCATTACTAACACAATAGGGCAAATATGACACATAAAACCAAAGTAAAATATATAATATATACAGATAGTTTGCTGGGCTAAAAGTTTCAAAGGACATTACCCCTGAATGGCTTGGAGCGGGAAATGTCAGCCAATCCAAAAGCTCACACTTGTCCTTTATCCAGTCAGCTGCCCAAACACTGACACGTCTGTCTGCACTGGCAGCTAGACACATCTCATTTCCTTCAAGGCCAAGCTCTTTGTACTAAGGAATTGAATGAAACAGAGACATTTAAGGTTTTCATCCTGTGGTGGAGGATACCAAGGCATCCTTTTCTCTTTACTGTCAAAATGTAGTCTATCAATAAGTAGAATATGTATTTTCTGGAACTTGAACGTACGTTGAAAAGAATTAAGAATCTACATATGAACAGAAAAGACATTCAGAATAAGAGCTAGTTAGTATGCTTCTTACCTGTTTCTTCACACACTGGATGGAGGAGATCGGTGCTCCCTTGTGATCATCGATGACTCGGATAGTCAGTCCGTTGACTGGACTGCTGACTGCAATAAGGCCATCCTTCCCTGCTGAGAGGAGCACCAAACCTGGGGGCGAGTGGTCACGTGTGATTGTAACAATTTATTTTAATTTTACTCAAATTAAGACATTCTTACCCTATATAATCTCAAGAGAGTTTTGCAGCTGTTCCTTACATATTTAAATTGAGACTTTGTACGGCTATAATATGGATGACAAATCGGATTGAACACATCAATTACCACTTATAATAGGCAAATCCACACAGGAACATTTACACACTAAAGCCAAGTTTCTATGTTTCGTTTTCTGACACATTAACTGACAGATAAATGCATACAATGACAAAAGGCTAATAACATGCATTTAGCAATACAGGGGCAATAAAACAGTTCCTGTGACTGAAGCATAAAATACAGTCTCCTGAACTACAAAACAGTACAACGCCATCGTAGATGATGAATTAGTGGCTTAAAAAAACTGTACCTTGACTCCTAGTCCACATCATTAATCAGAATGACATTTTCTAGTTTAGTAAAACAATAAAGAAGATGGAAGTTGTGGAAGCGCCGTGATGAGACCACCCTTTGAATTAAATAAATACAAGGTAACGAGATCCTGGAGTTCCACTGTAGTAACAGTGTTACCATCTCTCACCGCTAGCAGAGTACTGAATGGCAGTGACTGCCACAGAGTGTGGATGCAGCTTGAGCTCCATCTCTGAAGATGACAAGGAGAAGATCCGGATGGTTCCATCACTGTAGCCTGCTGCCACACACGATCCCCCTTTGGAGGAACAGTTGTCCGGGCACCAGCACGCACACCCACAGCTCTGACAACACACAAGAGTAGTTCATTTCACCATTTGGACAATTGAATCATTACTTTTCCTATAAAATATTGGTATCCTCGAGTTGATCAACCCCTGTATTTGTTGATGACATCACATAACATTTTTATAAAGGTACTCAGGATTTACCTGGTTGAGCACCTGGAACTGCACCACCAGCTCGTTGCTGGGGGCAGACCACACCCTCACACTGCCGTCATCCCCACATGAGGCAAAGTGGCTCTCGTCAGGGCTAAACACCACGTCGTTCACCTAAACACACACAGATGGACCACAAATGGTATGTCTTACGTTTTCACACATGCCCAGATATAACGTCTGCCTGCAAAATCTGGTACAGCTTTATTGAGGTCTATAAGATTATAATCAAAAAATGTCAGCATTTTCAATAAGATATGCATATTTAAGCTATGGGCCTATTATCATGCAAAGCCACCCAAAATTATTTGTAATTTAATATTAAATATATTAGAATATACATATTAATCTTATAAACGTTCTCCCATTGATATATCAGACCTTACCGATCTAATTATTCATCTAAATCTGAATCAAATATGCATTAAACATTAAATTAATCAGAAAGTTTCCACAGTTTATTTAGAAACCTGAAAACTTTCTTTTGTAAAGTTTATACACTCAGACAGAGGGTCCATGCTCCTTGCTTGTACTTCTTTGAGTCCTTTGGATATAAAAGGTTCAAGACATCAGGTCTGCAGGACACCCCACACCACTAAATCTATCACTGCCTCCAATGTGTACCTTGGTCTTGTGCCCGCTGATGAGGCGAATGCTGGTGGTGTCCGTCCAGTTGATGTACCAGAGAGTGCCTGCCGTGGTACCAACAATGCCCATGTCCATCGCCTCATCAAAAGCTGCACTCACCACCGTCCCGTCCAGCATTATCTCTTTCTCCAAGAACACCTGGGCTTCCCTGGCAGACACAGGCACAAATTGGGAGACGATTACACATAATGGGAAAAGGGCATGGACAGAAAGGGGGCCGATTAAGGGAAAATGACTGGTGCACGGTCCAATCGACCAGAAAGTCAACAGATGACACTATTTTGTAGGCTCACAGGCCCTTAATAGGCATATTTAAAAAATGGTCCCTCAAGGAGACTTGTGAAGGAGAGGAGTGGGAGCTGCCGACCTGTTCTCTGTGTTGAGGGCCTCTGTTTCAGATCTCATGCCCTGTACATTCACCACACTCCACAGGCGGAGTCGCCGCGTGTTGCTGCCCGTCAACAAGCGGCTCCCTCGACAGAGAAGCGTCCCTGGGCAGATGGGCATGGAGGGTCACAGTCAAACAGTATCTATGGTTAACATTTTCAACACAATCAGATGTGCTGTGCCTGGGGGGTGGGGGTCTATGAATGTAACGTAAAGAAGGCATCAAAACCTGTGGAGCAACCTCTGCAAAAAAAAAATGGAAAGACGGATATGTGGCTGTGACAAATTATTGATACATTTACACCCATACAAGGAGCTATAAGAAGTGAAAGGGAGTAAAAAGTGTTTTAGTTGGCGTGGGACTCAAGCCTCTTCCCACCTATCTCTCCCTGCTCCGCCTCCCAGGTCATGAAGCAGCGCTGGGTGCTGCAATCCCAGGCACACACGTGGCCACTGTTTGTGGCGGTAAACAGCAGGCCGTTAGGGTTGTAACAGAGAGCCGTCAGCTCCACGTCGCCCACCTCTTCTGGCGTGCACACTCTCTGGACCTACGAGAAAGAGGAAAAGGGAACAGTAAACAAATGATTAGTATAGTCTATTACAAACAGGTATCAAGGTGATAGACAATGGCCTACTATTAACCATCGCACACACATTTGATTTAGGTTCAGCACCAAAAACACCAGCGAGCTTAATCAAATATACTATGATGCCTTTTGTGTCACCTCACCTTAAGCTCCACATCCAAACCCTTGGATTCGATGAGGCAGAAGTAGACTCCTTGGCTACCCACAGCCGCAAGCTGGCTAGCTGCTGAGGAGCTGAAGGCCGCGTCGTGGAGGGCGCCTGACACACTCACTCTGGACAGCAGCTGGAAGGTCCTACTGCTCCACAGCGCTACCTCAGGGTCACGGAAGTCCCCTGAAAACAGAAGGGAGCCTTTTGAAGTATTAAACAGAAATCCCTTCAGCACAATGCTGCCTCTACATGGTGTGGTTCGCAAACACCCCAGGCTACCAGATGAAGGCACAGATCACGATGGGAAAGGCGAGGCACACCACCAGTCCATCCAACTAACAATCTGAAAAAAGGGTCATGCAAATGCACAAAAATCATAATGAAATAGAATAATCGTTCAATAATATCCACAACAAAAAATAGACTGGCATTTGGGTTAACATTTTTATACTAGGTCTACGTCAGTCTAATAATAGGTCTATATCAGTTTAATACTAGGTCAATACCAGTTTAATACTAGGTCTATATCAGGTCTAATACTAGGACTATAGCAGTCTAACACCAGGTCCATTAGGTTACTAAGCTACCTGGAACTAGCTTCCATTTTGTATTTTGATTTTGTGATTGAGCTGAAATAGCGGTAGTGGGCGCAAAGCAGTAGAGGGACTGAGCGAGCGATAAAACTAGAGTGAGCAAGCGCTCATGCGGGATATGAATGATTTAAATGCATTCAAACTTAGATGGGTAGTCATTCATATGTAACATTTCAATAACCTAATTTGCTTATTGTCATTGAGCTAAGGCATGAAAAATAAATTGGATCTAAAGGAGCAAATATTGAATTTTTCCCAACAAATAGCTTTGAGGTTTATCTGATGTTAACATAAATATAATTGTATCACTGAAATGCATGGCAATGTGAAATTCCAAAATATGATTATAGGATGAATAATTCCCCTTGGCCACTAAAACAACAAATATGCAAATTGACGACTGCTGCTGACGATTGCTGGATAATTGGTACTGACCGAGAGAGAGAAAGAAAAAATCATCTCTGGAGAATGTCATGCTCTGCACCTCCCCACGATGGTAGGAGATGGTATTTCTGCAGGCGCCATCCAGGACATTCCATATGCAAATGAGGCTCCTGGAGCCGCCACTGCCGCCAGCTGACGAGGCCACCGTCTGCGAGGGCAAAAGCAGGCTTCAGACTGGCATTAAACCATGAATTTATTAATGTCAAAACCACACAGAATCCTAACAAGTGAGAAAATGAGACTGATCTTCAGCCAAGAAACATGTCTAGATAGCCAATTGGCTTGGAACAGCTCACTAACAGTGTCGCAAAAACAACCGACCATCATGTCCACACTATACGAGGTACCTGTGCATCGTTAGTCACTGCCAGAGTGGAAACCTCTTCCGTGTGGCCCAGCCAGTGTCTCTGGGACCCGGTATGGAGGTTTTCCACCACCACCAGGCAGCCACACGAGTAGGCAAACAATCCTGTGACAACAAAAGAAAGGAAGATGTGGCCTCGAAATACCCAGTGTTTAGGTTTTCATATGGGGCTCAAACGGGGTGCATGAAGTACATTTGACGGTGCCACTTAATAGGAAAAGATAATGGGATTTGTTATCACTTGGGACCTGTTACAAATAATGATTTATATGCGTAGTGGTTCCTGTTTTTCCTAACGTCAATGCCAGGATTCACCAGATATATATAATATACATTATGATATAACCCAATACAAGGACTATATAAAATCAATATTTCAAAGGGATATGGGTCAAGAGAAAAATGTCATCGAGGAATTCTTTGCTTGTTCTTTATGCATGTATGTTTTTCATAGTTTCTTGGCCACTTATCTACTTAAATGTAGATGCTTTGTTTACTTTGGCCTCTTACATCGTCTTACAACTTAAGCACATTTTCAACCTGTGTGTGTCCTCAGGCCTCTTACAATTGTTACCGTCTTCCATCCATATGGCAGATCTGGTGACCTTTACATTTAATGGCATTGGTATAAAGTACATAACACACTCAGTAATGTAACTGTCTCTAAAATACGTTATGTGGGTATTGGCAATTTTAGTACTTTTGTGGCCAGCAATTCTTCTTTCAGTCAGAAGAACTTTTCCTTTTCAGTTCTATTTAGAGTAAATTCACCAGAAATAAATATGTTTGGAATATTGTTAAAGTACACCAGGTCGGGTATATAACATCCATTAAACGATCATCAAAATTTCCGGGGGGAGAAAACAATATTTACTGATTTGGGTCGAGCACACGTTGTTGGGGTTTTTAAGTGGGCACCTTCTTTCTAGATGTTCATTTGAACTAGGCCAACAGAATAGCTTATATAAATATAGATACAAAATAGCTTATATACATTTAGAACTCTTATAACACAAATTAGCTTTAATGGAGAATCTCTAGTGTCACCTGTGTCTGGGCTCCACACCATGTTGGCCCGGCCGTTACCATTGTATCCAATTATGGCCTTCAGACTCAAGCCTTCTTCTCCTGGCTGTGGGGTGACAGCTTTCTGCACAAGTGAGGTACAGTTGGAATGCTGGTAGTTTTATATTAGACTCCTTTAGACTTTGACTTCCATATTTTACGCTCTACTCTTGTATCGTGTACCTGGTTGAGGGTGGAGGTTTTGAAACGTGGAGTAAAATGCTTGTAGCACCCAGGAAGAACGGGGTTGTCCCCCTCTTGAGCAATTACAAAAAGGCACACAATTAAATGATTACAAGCTATATGCAAAAAATATAATTTGAGCCGTTAACTACTAGTAGAATTTCTCAAGTCTACCATTGTCTATCCTCTCATTGTGGCTTATAGGGGAAATGTTTCCACAGTTCACAATGTTGGTGACTTTCAGGAATGATCCAGGAGCAGACAGGGGTGCAGGTGTAGTGCTTGACCAAGGGGCGGGGACAGGGCTGAGTGGCAGCTGGTCGGTGTTTTCACACACCACCAGGGATCCAGAAGCTGGGGTGAAAACCGCAGAAAGTCCTATAGGTAGAAGATTCACATAGTGGTGCGTCTGACCTAAAAGTCCTGTCAACACAAAATCATCCAAACAAGCATCACCTTCTTGTCCAATCTTGTTGATGGCACTAATATCCAGGCAGGGTGGAGGCGAGGAGGGGACCGGTGCTGTCCTACGAGGCATCCCACTGGACTGCAGGATTTCATTCATATCAGGTTCAGGGTGGCTTTTCAGAGCTGCAATAAGGAATGAAGATTTAGGGATGTTTCCTATCCAACCTTGATAATTCAAGGCCCACTCAGATGCACTTTACTGAGGGGGATCTGAAATATTAAACATAATAAAATATTTGTTCTTTATATCTGAATGTGTGCTGTCAACTATCAATCAACTGAACGCATTGAGAGTGCTTAAGTGAAGCTCTTTGTAAAAGACTCAGGTGCAAATTTGAGTGTCAGGGGACCCGGGATTCCAGTATGACAGTTGAACGTCTATACAACTGGCCTCAAATCAGTGATGTCAACGTGTTGTCAGCACCATTAACAAGTTATGTGGGTATAGAATATTTGCAATTTGCAGGAGGAGGCATGATTCAAAATGCAAATGAGCTGCTAAAAATGGTTGGGACATATAGTGCAGTATAGTCTCTCTTACTCTCTGTCTATGGTATGCAGGCAAGTAAACAATATTATATTGCCCACACAAACCCACCACCCCCTTTCTTCTCTCGCCCTAGTCATGATTGGCTAATTACTCCCAAAGTATAAGTATTGTTTAATCAATGGAAACTGCTTTGTTATTTGTTATTTTTGTAAGTAAATGCATTTGGCTACTGTTGTTGCAACACCTAATCTGTCAAAGTGTTTCCAACATTATACATTTGGTTAACAATTATTTTAGTTATTACAATCAACTGTATTATTAAAGCAAACTGTCAAAAGGTTCTGAAAAAGAATGAAGCAATTATAAATAAATATTCTATTCAATTTATTCTGTTAATTAAAAATATAAAAACTGACACAGAGCTACAATACGACTTATGATTCATAACGTGAGGGGTATTGTGTACATATCTGGCTGCACTACTACTTATCATTGTAAGTACCGATGTAAGGGTATTATCTCTTCCATTTGTGTTTACCAGATATAGGAGATGAGACGGATGCTGCTAAGGGAGGTGAGCTGTAAGCAAAGCAGAAAAAGACATTGCACACATGACACAGTGCACACACAGTGAGACATTTCTTAAGCTAGCAAGGGCTTAAATAAGAAAGGCTAGTCCGATTAATTCACTGGTCAACTGCACTAGTCCTAAAAGTCTTTCCTTGGTTGATTAGCAGCAAGTAGTTGACTACTTAATGAATTGTAGCATTCTTATGCCTTTCCTCTGGGAGGCGCTACAAGAGCCTCTGTTTTAGGACCAGCAGGTTCAGGAACAGCTTTTTCCCCTCAGCTGTCACCTTGCTAAACTCTGCACCACACAGCTCCTTACACTGGTGCTAATAATATACTTATACCAATCCACTGTCTATACTGTCAATACTGTTTATACCAATCCACTGTCTATACGGTTTATACCTCATGGCATCATATTCATATTAATTTATTATATGTATTGTATTGTTATGTACATACAATTTTACTGCTTCTTTTGCACTTTTGGTTAAATGCTATCTGCATTTTGTTGTCCCAGTACGTGCACTCTGTGCAATGACAATAACGTTGAATCTAATCTAATCTAATCTTATGTAATATAGCTAAATATCAATATCCAAATACCACCAAGAACCTAATGCACTATAATAAATACTATTTGCCAGGCTTGTAACTGACAAAAAGACAGAAGGAAAAAAAGCATAGGAAAATTAAGACAGGACTTACAGTCTACTGGCCGGAACATCTAGTGAATGGGCCAGGAAGGTCCAGAAGAAGATGGCGTCTCCTACCGAGACCACGCCCATCTGGTCAGGGGTGAAGCTCACCTGGCGGATGGGCTCGCTGTGACCAATGAACATCTGGTACAGACATAAACATGTTGATGGGAAAACAAACACAAAACAAACCCTTGCACTGAAGCACTTAGAAAGAATCCAATACCTGGCAGTTGACGTCCAGCTGCATGCTGTAGTCCCATACTTTGACTGTGTTTTCTCCTGCTGTCAGCAAGAAGCGACTATCCTCACTTACAGCCAAGGAAGAGCACTGGTATTTGTGCACCTTCGAAACCTGTTAGGGAAAATAAAACGTTCACCGGTAAATATGACAAACGAGCAAAATAAATTTTCAACATAGCTTTTCTTCAAAATTCAAAACTACAAAATATAATTTGACCTTCTATCGTCTTATGGCAGTAGCGCAGTTTTTAAAAGAAGGATTGTGTTTCATAAAAGTCAAAGACAAGGTGTGCATCCTTATTTAAGATGGATCTAAACGTGGGTGTCAACCTCATCATTTTAGAATCTCAGATGATATTCTAACTAAGCATGTCTCACAAAATGATGAAGGCAAGTCTTTGGTATTACACTGTCAGTTAACATTCATGCTTCCATCACAGCTGTGTGGAGTGTGAAAGGTGAGCTCTGATTAGAACATCCGGCATGGGAGCTGAGCTATAAAGAGCCCTGGTTAATGGTAGCCCCTGAAGGTATATCAGCAACAAGAGGTGTTGGAATTACACGTACGCTGTGTGTCCCTTGTCAGTGATTGTATATCGGTTTTGCACTGGACAAAGTCTCAAACATTTTTCATACAAAAGAACCCTGAAGCTTTCTTCCTCTTCATCCAATTGTTGGTGTGAACTTTCATGTGCATCAATATCATTCACGCATAGAGATTACTGTGAAGAAACAATTCATACTTTGTCTAATATGAGCACTTTTGTTTATTCAAATTGGTCACACTTTTAGGGAACTCAAATTCTATTTCATAATTCATAATGGCAAACCTATAAGAGGAAATTGCAAGAGGTTTGCTGCCACGGTTACCTCTCGCAGCAGGCGCCCAGTCTTAGCACTGAGCCATAGGATCTTGTTAGCAGATGTTGTGACCAGGAGGTGTCCAGTGGAAACAGGCGAGAAGCAGACCTTCAGGGCCGAGTCCAGGCTGGTACTCTCCACGTCCAGGATACTCACGTCCACACGCAACAGCTAAACAAACAAACGGCATGAGAAACTAGCAGGAGCACAATAAATCAAAATGTCACAAAGAAATCGAAAGCTTGACTAAATCCCACAACAAAGCAATCCGTACACATGGCTACAGCATGAACCAATAAAATGAGAAGTAGTGTTCAATATCTGACAGCAACAGATAGTTAGCCACTCTGACCCACTGTACCTCCTCTAGAGAGCGGGCGTCTGCGATGGTGACCGTGTACTCAGAAGGTCCCACGAAAGCCAGACAGAGGCTGTCGCTGCTCACCGCCAGTGCATCTGGAGAGCGCTCAGTGCCACGAGCCACCACGTTACCTAGCCAACAGGAGCCGGGTCATAATCGGAACTCACTCCCGTGCAATGTCACCTCAAACATGCTCACCTCCCATCAAGTTATCAGCTGTCATCACGGCCTCACTGCACATCAATGTAACAAAAACAACAGGAAGAATCCAATACTGTCTGGACCCCCTGCAGACTCTAATCTTTACCTCATTCTAGGCCCTGGAATAAACTGAAAACCCTGCAATGAGACCGAAAGCTCATAAACAATTTAACCCTGCAGTGAGTTGGATGAATGTGTAGGCTCACCCAATACACGCACCACAGGGTGCTCTTCCTGAACGGCATTATAGAGCACCAGAGAGCCTTGGGAACCGGCGCTGTACATGAACTCTCCGTCCGCCGAGAAGACCAGGCCAACCACCTCACCTCGATGCTGCCTTTTAACACATGAGCAATGTACAAACCAACCGCTCATGTCTGATACAACACTTTGTGTCCGGTCCAGACATGCATCAATTGGTCAGGAGGCACCTTTATTCTACTGAATGTCCATCATTCACACAAGGTTGGACACCATTATGTGAGAGCTGTCTGTGAGCAGAATAGCGTTAACAAAGGTCCTTTGATCATGAGATGAACTAAATCACTGTCTGCCAATCAAAGCTTTTGGAATCAACGTTCAAAGCCAGTGTATCCCACCGATTGGCACGGTTCTCCTTACTTGTGTTCTGCCAGAAGCTTTGCACTGGGGATGTCAAAGACTCGGACAATGCCAGTGCTGGAGCCACAGGAGAAGACGTGCAGGCTGGGATGGAAGGCTACTGAGCAGGGAGAATCATCTGATACGAAGTCGTACAGCTACAAAGAGAAGCGAAAGGGGTTCATAAAGAAACACATGCTACGATTTAATTTCCTCTTTTAAAATGAAGTTAAATCGAACAAAATGTGTGATGAAAATATGAGGGGAAATTAGAAATGACATTAGTAAATGAATGTATAGAAATGCTTAAGAGAATAATTATGCATCTGGCCTGGCAAGCTGTCAGACTAATAGCAAAGGAAGGAAGCATCCTTAGAGTTTTATCTGTGGACAGCGAACAAAGAGGGAACCATCCGACTTTGAGATAGAAACAGATGTGTCGTCTTGTACGGTATAATCAGTGGGAAATTACAGCATTCTTAATTATACAAAACACACCACCAGGGGCAATTTAAAGTGCTCAGTGTCATATATGAAATTGAGTACTATATGAATTTGAGAGCTATTAGTATCACAACTGTTGCGTTTGTTCATTTTCTATCGTCTTTTTTTTCTATGTCAGTCGATTGGAACAGCTCAGAAAAATAAGAAAAGGTACATTACTTGCTATAAAAAAACATAATAGCCTGAAATGCTTGGATGCAGCAAACATTTGTGCGGCTTACTCGATAGCAGAGGTTCTACGTGCGGTTCCTGTACCTGCTGCATGGAATCCATGTCCCAGACGCGAACAGTTCCGTCGCAGGAGGCCGACGTGACACGCCGGCGGATGCCGTCCATGCTGAAGCCCAGCACGCTGTCTGTGTGGGACCTCATCAAAGTGGTATAACCACGGCTACTCACATCCAGGTAACCAAGGTTACCGGTCGAGGTGGCGGCCAGGATGCTGAGGCCGTCGTCTGACGCCGACACGAGACACACTGGGCCCTCGTGTTCTAGGAACACATAAGACTCATGTGAGCCAATCCTAACATAATATTGTATGTGTGTGCAGTGTGCAGGTAGAAATGTATGCGTTAGGAAAACACGTGCAGAGGTTTTAATGGCTGTGCCCTTTGGGCAACACCAATGATTTGTGACAAAAAAATCATATAGTTAAAAAAATGCATACCACGTAGTGCATCTTACAAACAAAACAAGTACCTTAGAAAAAGCCCAAACTGTTATTTCACTCAAATATACAGTCTATTGGCAAAGAAGCAAAAATTGCAGGTTGTGGCTTAGACCCCTGTACATGACTAGAATGAGGAATGTTTCCACAATGACCTGCTCTTTGATTTGTACTGTGAGTGAATGTGAATGCTGCAGCGACTTTAGCTCTTAATCCCTAGGTTTCTCACCCGCCTCAAGGAATACAGTGGAGAAGTCCAGAGGCCAGAGCCGCAGAAAGCCATCTTCAGAGCCAGTGGCACAGAACGCAGACGACACACTGATGCTGTTGACAGCGATGCCTGGGCCTAAGACAAATAAAAACCACCATGTGAACACTTTATTTACAGCCTACATTATTGCACTGCTCCACGTGTCTTTCTCTTAAACTCGGAGGCTTCACCAGACATTTGCGGCCCCATGAAAAGATATCACATGGGGCCCCAACACCCCAGGCCACGGCAAATTCTGTAACCACACATCCAGACCCCAATGGACCCATTCAAAGTTTTATATTACTACCTTTGCAAGCTTGCAACTCTCTTGTAGTCCAACAACCTGTACAATATGTACTGACTGTGAGCTGTGACATGCATGCAACATTCTGCATAAAGTGGTATTAACTCTTGATGGGAAACGTCTATAGGAAATGTGCTAAAGACCATCTTTAACATTCTAAATGCCATCTTAATGGTAACATTCTTGTATCGACTATTTACCTAACATTAATAAACAGCCTAACACTAACAATAACTTACATATAGATTCACAAGACAATTTACCCTAACTATCAGCATTTGCTTATCACCAATACTTAACCTCCAATAACCTGTCACATTTCAGTCTTCATCAAAACCATACCATGGCCATGTGACTTGGAGGCATTATTGTAACATTGGCTTCATTTTTTTTTTACATACACAGCCTGAGTTGTTCAATTCTTGAAACTGTAAAGCATCCAATCCAGACTTTTGCCTGTTTTAGTTTCATACAAAATTAATTTTGTGGAATAAAGTGTTAGAATTCTTATCAAAGGATTTAATCATATTATTTTCTTAATGATGCCAATAAATTCCCGAGCACCCCCGAAATTATGCCAACTGACATTCAACACAATGCTGCTCACTTTCCACACACTTTCTTTTACGGTTTTGGTAGCCAAACATTTCTTTTAACTGAAACATGTTGCACCACACTCGACACTCATCCTGATTCACTGCCTTTCAGTCCCGTTCTCCTGGTTTCAGGGCAGGCAGTACGGAACCACTTCATGTACATGGGGGGGGGGTGGGGGCAATAGAAACGCCCTCAATGTTTACTTTTTGCTGTTCATTTTTTTATTAAATTAGTACATAAATATTCAAACAAATTCTTATTACCTGATATTTGAATATTTGAATATTTTTCCAGGGCCCTGGTAAGTCACGACCTTAACCCTTACCCCCATGTGCCCCCGCTTACACACAACCTTTGAAAACTTTCAAATCCATAGAAATATTCTCCGGTCTTTCTTCCTCCCACTCCCTCCTTTAGGGCTCCCTCTCACCGTTGCTAAATGTCTGCTTCTCCCTTCGCTCCGAGTGGGTAGGCTGGGAGGGCAGCAGGCGTCGGACATGTTTAATGGCCACGCTGCTGTGGTCGATTTCCAGGATGTGCCCGCTGCGGCTGCAAGCAAACCTGCAGGACAGGGGCAAGGGTTCGACCAAACAACAGCTCATTAGTGCTGACCATGTGGAGCAGAAACACTTCTCACCTAGCAGGAGTTGGAGAGCAATGATTGAAGCACCCTCGCATATGCAATTTAAGAAAAATCCACAAAATGTCCACTGTTGGAACCCAATCAGGTAAAGTGCACTAACTGCTAATCCTATGGTTATTGAGTGCACATTTAGAACACAGAACTGGAACGTCTCTTCCAACCTAGAACATATGTTGACGACAATGCTCCAAATAGTTTCCACATTTTAACAACCTTTGCAAAATAAAAAAATAAAAAATGAAGATACATGTATGAAATGGCAACTATTTTCTACAGCTCTATCTAAATATAGCACTAACAATGACATTTAGCCCCATGAATATATAAAGCTTACATGTATGCCTCTTTCTTAACGTTTCCAGAAGATACCCTATACTGTACACATGCAGTAGTTTAGATATAAAGCCAAGTCTTTTTGAATGCACACATTGCTTGATGCGATTTCTGCCAGCAGGCCTGAAAGAATATCTTTTGCATGTCTTTCAATTAAAGTAAGAGGTCTAAATAAAAACCATGACCGCGCATTGATGAATCACGCTTGAGGACAAGGGTTCACTCACAGTGTGCGGTCATCGGGCTCCCTGTCTGCAGAGTATCCTTCCCCAAACGACACGTCAGTGAAGTCCAACGAGTGGTACTCCCCAAGGTTGACGGGGCATGAGCGCAGAGCACTGCCTCGGAGGCGCCATAAACGCACGTTGTCGCGGCCGCACGAGACCATCCTGTAAATGCATCCTTTTAGCTTTCAGACGTGCCTACGTGCAAACTACGGTTGTTAGTACATCAATAACTCACAAGGGGTTTACCGAGTATCATCGAAGAAGGCAATCTTCATAGTCTGAATGTCCACGTCGGTGTGTGCTTTGGCCAATACGGTCACCTCTCCACCTTTGCTGACACGCAGGGTGTTCCATACAACCACCATCTGCAAAGGGGTCAGGACACCATCAGCTACTTGACAATAGGCCACGGGAAACAATTTCCGCTGGTTTCCTGCCTCTGAGTGATGGAGTGCTTCAGTGTATCGTTTCTCCATCCCACCACATAATAGCTGAGCCACTTCAATACCTAGCACTATGCTTATGGGCTTTGATTGATGCCTGGTCGGACAGGTTTTGTTCACAAGAGGGGGTTACACCACTCCCAATATGGAACATAGTACAGGTGAGCTCACATTGAAAAGGCTCTTACCGTTTTGTTGTGGCTGTCTTTGCCTACTCCACAGAGAACTCCGCCGTTATAGGATAAACTGTGAAAGGCATGGGAAATAGAAGAGAAACTAAATAAGGACAAGAGAATTCTAATACATAAACAAATCAATGTATCTCTAAAGGTACCGTCGAGGGACTGAGGTGCAACTGACATCACCTCAGTGAGGACAGCGAATGAGCATGGGTCTTGAACATGGCCAGGCAGGTCCCTTTCATGTAGTTCCACATTCTCACAACACTCTGATTGCCTGTCTGGGCTGAGGCCAGCACAGTTTTGTTCCCATTGAATGCTAGAGCAGACACCTACCAAGAAAAACAGGAGGAGTTGGGGGTGCGCGTCTTTTTAGAGAAGGCAGACATGATCTGAACATGATGGGGGAATTCTCAAGGTGACCGACCTTGTCAGTGTGGCCAATGAAATACTTCTGCTGTCCAGAAGATATTTCCATTGAGACGATAATGGCGTGACATGGATACACCACTGCCTCACACAACTTGGTCCAAAGGGCCTATCAAGAGAAAGCAGTGTTTTGGGGGTTGCAACTGTCAGTCAGTTGCTCTGCTGCATCTTTCTAATGCTAGAAAACTGAGAAGACAAGGTAGCCAACCCTCACCAATTAACAGCGCAAAAAAGTACATCGACAAAACTGGGTGTCTGCAAACCGCAGTTCACCAGCATCAACTGCGATGCCGCTCTACCACGCGAAAACTCCAATCTCCTTACATCATTTCATGGAGTAATGGAATTCAGAGAGGTTACATATTAGGGTCAAAATTGTTATCTGCTGTGCTTTTTTTGTGTGGGGATATTTTGCCGCTGTTTACGTGGTTGCTGCCTGCCATGTCATAAAAATGTCTTTGCTCAGAATGACCTTGTGCTATACTGTGCACTCGACAAATAAAACACTTTGAACTTTGACACAGGGGAGTCTTGCAGGTTCACAGCTCTTTACATGTATAGAATGTGGTAGTTCATAAAAACAACCGCTATTCTGACCTGCGCTCAGCCAAATGTTCTGCATGTCTCTTTGTTGCAGAACCTCTATGTATATAAAGCATTTTCTCCTGGCTTATAATTATTGAAGCTTTACTTACACATTTCATAGTGGCTCCACCAAAGCCAATGATTTGGTTGAGCTTTAGAATGGGGTCTGGGTGCAACTTCTAAAAATGATAAAAATTAAAAACAGACAACAAAGCAGTAAGTCTTTGCACTTCATTGTTCAGGTTAAAATATTTTTTATTATGGTCTTACCACTTGTTGGACCACTTTAGTAGATGGTAGAGAGGTAGGTTTCGAAATGGCAGTGCAAACAATCTGCAGAGATATAGATGGGAATTGTTTTTAAACTCTAACCTCGATGGGTATTTAATACCGCTATACTATTTTAAACATCTACCTTAAATTGCCTATAATTTAGGATGTGAAAACAGATGACAAATTGGATGTGACTGCAAGACAGTTATGTCATCAAAAACATCATGAACATCACCTCTTCTAACTCACTATCCTGGCTGTGAAGGTCATCTTCTGGGTGCACACACTCGTGCACTCCCCTCTCGTCACAATACAGGGTTCTTTTAGATGAGTGGTGTGATTCATAGCCATGGGACCCACGATGTGTGTCCTGGTCATCGCCGTGGCTCGGCAAGTCATCAAAGAATGAATTGGCGTTTGGCCCAGAGGTGACCACTTCACATTCAGAAAGACTAGAAGTGACAAGGGAGCTGCGCTGTTTGGGGATCTAAAGACAGCAGCAGCAGACACAACTAGTCAACTAACACAAACAAATACATCATAATTATGATAAACTAATCATGAGTTCTATAGGAATTTTCATGTCATAAAGTGCTTGTGTGTGTAAAGAAAGTTTTACAATGCAAGATAGCAATGATATTTTAAATAGGATGAGAACAATAAATAAATTAATCGAGCAAAGTAATACAAAAATAACAGGTCGTATTTCAAATCAATCATGAAAACTATCATATACATCATATTTAAATTGAGAATGTGTCCAGCAGTTAAATGCTACTAAAAAAGATGAGTTTGAACAGGGCTTTCAAATTTGTTAACATAATTAGCCAGTTTTATGTTGTTAATTAAACTGTTCCAAAGATGAGGAAAAATAAAAGTCTGCATGACCATAAGTTTTTAACAGAGAGCTGCAAACTGCCTGTGCCTGTTGAAATGAATAGTCCTACCCGTTTAGGGGTTGTGATCTGATGGATGAAGGATACCCGGTCCTGCACTGGTTTACTGATAGTTACGCCCTGAGAAAACTCCCTCGTAGGGCTCTCCTCCGCCAGAGCACATGCTGCGCACGGTATTAGGAAAGATCAAATCAATTTCTGATAAACATGCACGGAAATATTTGTAAGTAACATATCATTAAAGTGTTATTTGTTCATGACCCCTGTACTCACGAGCAAGGCTTGGGTAGCCTTTCTGGATCGAATCAAACGGCATCTTGGCTCCGTCAGATGGAAACCTTTTCATTTTATTTTATTGAATTGAATCAGCAATAAACTGCAGTATTTATCGGGTGTTAATACAGCACAAACAAATGATGTGATCATATACAAAACAAAAACTATACATTTCATGTTTTTAGTTTCCAATCACATGATGTTGGTTTGTAATGATACCTGATGTAGTCGTACAGTTCATGCCAGCTGCTTCCCTTGGGAACAGGAAAGCACATCTCCCTGGGCATGGGACCTGTGCCCGGGGCACACAACAACCCGCCCACCTTGGCCTCGCTAAAAGACACCCCTGTATGTGATTTCAAATGGAATGAGTCATATACAATGTAGGATAGCTCTATACTATATGTCCGCCTTGACATATGCTTTACAGAAGTTACAGTGTAGTTGTATTGAAGAAACAGTAAAGAGAATTAGTTTTTGAAGACCCTTTTTTTGTGTATATGAATAGACTATTCATGAAACGTTCCATTAAAATAGCTTTCATAGTTCCGCAGATAGTCTATTTAACCCCTCACAACTCCCTCAATTCTTGACAAGGCATAGGGCACCCACTACCACTAGGTTGAGTACATCTTCAATTGTAATGAAAGGTCCAAAACCAATGATTTAATGCATTGCATCAAAAAGTTAAATAGAGGTAAAAATATAGAATTGTAAACAACTGAGTTTTTCCTGACCTGGATCAAGCAACAGGTCGCTGGTGATCATGTTCTTCACTGACATGTTAGCACATAGCCTGACACTTTTCAAGTGGCTGTAGCGGCGGTTCAGGTAAACAGAGAGGATGTACTGCAGGTCCATCATCAGACAGGTCCATCTAACTTTGGGGGGAGCTGGTCCCACTAAATCTGGAGTACAAATATAAAGTACACACACACACAGATTTTGGGTCAAGTCTCCCATTCGTAATTTAAAATATTTTTTGCAGTGTGAAACATTCCATCAGCCACCTACTCTGGCCAGATATAATTAAAACACAAAGAAATAAGTCCTTCTTGTGTTCTTTTAAATATTTGTATTTATACAGGGGTAACCGACTGAGACCAGGTCTCTGTTCCAGCAGTGCCTTGTTTGTAGGCACAATATATAAATCACCAAAACAAAAAGAAATCAAGCAACTTTTTCTTACATTGCAGTACATATCTAGGGTGAAACCAAAACAAGAACACTCATCAACTCAAAAATCCTCCAATAAACATTTAAATTGTATAAACAGAATTTCTACACACAGTTCTAATCTCAACTCCACATTAATTATGTACCATGATCTGTGTACGCTACATTATCAAGTTGTGTTTGTAGATAGGGCCAGGCTAAAGGTGCAAATGGGTCTAAGTATGTGAGTGTGATGAGAGGTATTTTACCCTGTCTGGCTGATTTAGCGGTACTCTCATACAAGGAACCCTTTGCTGCTCCACACAGAAAAGGAAACTGCAGCCAAGTGGCTGTGGACTTGAACTCCTTGAAAAGGTTGGAAAAGGACACACGGATCACCTGGCCCTCCTATGCAACAGAAAGAAGGAAAATAAACTGAGGTCACATGCACATAACAAGGTTGCTATTACTAGATTTAATTACCGTATCTTTTCCAAGAGGTAGGCATATGTTGTATTGATATTTTTCTAATAAAATCACATGCACTATAGCTCATTTCCTTTATAAAATTGCTAGGAAATCAAATATGAGCTAAGCCTTAATGGAAATGAAAGGACTGTAAATACTGGATGCTGAAAATCTACATTTAAGATTTAAATTATAAAAAGGTAATGAGAAGAGACAAGAAGAGCTTGTGTACTATGAAGGACAATTGTGCCAATCTTAAATAATAAAATAAATAAAAAGTTAAATGTTGACTGAACTAAATAAATGTAACACATAATTATGTGTGTACATATTTCATAATACAATTAGTATTTAATCATTTATTCCTACATTGATGTATTTATTGTCGCATGTTATTTATTCATTACATGCTAGTCGGTGTTCTGTGCACGGTGAAAAAAAATATACCTGTCAACTTCATCCATCAATGGCAAGTGATTGAATCTATTCTTATTAGATGAATTTTTTAAAGAGCCCAGTCAGTCTCAGTCTCTCCATGGCTGAAATACTACAATCTGCTCCAACGTCGGGAGACTGCTTTGAACAATTAAATTATTCCTTGTGGAAGCAATGGGTCTTTTATAGTATATTTGGTGTTAACAAGTAGATACTCTTTTTACAGTCAAGTATTTGTAATCACTATGAAGGCTAGTAGAAATAATACTCAATAGTTGAATGAGTAGTTTATACTGTTGAGAAGTGTAGAGAGACATATTTATCATTAACTGTTAATTGTAGAAAATACATAGTGGCGTGTTTTCATTTAGGTTTGACTGTTTTATTAAAGGAAGTAAACTGTGTCCCGACCGCTTTGCATAAAGCCCATGACTTTACAACCTAACCATGACCGCATTGGTTGTGGCCGGTGGTTTGGTGTAACTAGGGGGCAGGGTGTGTGCCAGAGCGCTGCATACTGTCACATGGATTCCAGAACCAGGTGTCAAATGCCAGAATTTGATCTTTCAATATAAAATAAACAAGATTTTAAATCTGATTCAATTATTAAATTTTTTGGGCAGGCTGCAGCATTACTTTAAGTTTAAAATTATTTCATATTCGACCACACAAGTAATATAAGAAAAATAGGCTACACCTGGATTCGCGCATGGTCAAAAACAGCAACTTTGAATTAAGTGCACTTATGCTCTACAATAAAGGTCCTAAGCTGTCATCCATTCATGTATTTCATTTACTGTTTTCTCGTGATAATCTGTTTTCTCAAAATCTCAGTTTACTTTAGGAATGGACATTTTCCATTAAAAACTATCACTATAAATGAGCAATAAGTGAGACTTTTGGGTTTAAAAAATCTGAATGTTAGGCCTATTATGTTATTTGGTTTTCTATTGGGTTAGTAACATGCTTTATCATAATCATAACAATAAAAATAGGTCAAAATCATTTATTTTTTAAAGAACTGTCTTTATTCTACAAGCCTAAATTTTATGTTGTTATTTAAATAATAATAATTCATTATATTTATAAAGCGCCTTTCAAAACACACGTTTTTGCAAATGGAATCTAAAAACCAGTGTCAGGTGTATAAAACAGGGAGAAAATATTTTGGTTCGTTCTCAAAGACATCGAGTCATTTTGACACAATGAAAACTGTTGTCGCCACTCAGGAGTGTCGCAAGGATTTTATTTACAAACGTAAGCCTATAGTATTAATTTGGTCCAGGAGCCCCAGTTAGTTCACAGTCCTAGTAAACGCGGATTTATATTATAATTTATCCATCATGGGGACATGAGAATGATTAACTTTGAAGCCTAGAGAAAGATAAACTGGGCGAAAGCAAACATCTTTAATTGACCGACTAATCAAATGTTAGACCACCCCACTGCCACTGATCAATAGAGTTGACAGATTGATTTGTTTCAGTGCACCACCAACACCAACTACCACGAAATAAATAAATGTAGAAAAAGTTAAATACTGAAATAAAGTTGCATAAATCACAAATATATATTTGCAATGTGTTACTTTAATTGTTTCAGTGAACATTTACCTAAGTTTATATAATAATTTAACATTGGCTCAAATCGTCCTTCCTAGTGCACATACAAGTACATTTGCATATAGAAACTGTAACAATTTGCAATCATTGTTCTTTCACAATACATACTATGTATCCATGTGAGGATGCGGAAACGTGTCGAAAACTAATCAACACACCAAAGAGATTTAACACAAATCTCTATTAATGAAATGACAGCAGTTATCACATTTTAAATTAGCAGTTCAAAGAAATCTCATTAAAATGAATAAGAATCTGATTACCACAGCGTTTCCAGTCATTACACATGACCACTCTCCTAATTAGGATTAGGCATTCCATCAGAATACCAAAAAATCTATTCTGCACCGTAAATGTTTAAACATCGATGGGACTCATATTACTTGGCAGTTATGAAGCGCAAGGCACTATATTCTATATAAACAGAACCACTATCTTAGCAACTACCATTAGAGCTGTTCATTTAATAAAGCAGAATGTTTTCTAAGTTTATCCTTTCCAAGATAGATTTGTTTTGCCCAGACACTGTTAGTCTGTACCTACCGCTGATGTAATGTCCAAATGAACTACAAAGTATTTTGCTGGGCTGGGTCTGAAGAGTAGGTAGAAGTACTGGCCACTCAATCCCAGGGACTGGGTGCTGATTTTGGGTAAAAGGATGAAGTTGCTGGCGGGAATAGGCCCGCGTATCCGAAAAACAGTACACTTTAAGGTCTTGTCCTAGAGAAAAATGTTTAAAAAATAAAAACAATAAGGTAATTCAGATTGTCTACCTAAATATTGAGTGGGATGCAATGAATAACTAGAAATGCCTTTTCATGCGCAAATGCGATGTATCGCAATTCTTGACCAACTTAGTCCGCAGAACCTACCCCTGCATCACAAGCGGACTGTGGTCCAAACCCAGTTTGTTGACAGGTAGGCCAACGGTATCACTTGGAACAGCACAGAACACGGCCGCAACATAACTTTTTTTCTGATTTCATACGTCTGCTACATTAACATTCTTGGATTTGTATATTCAGCAAAACACAATTCAAAAGCATTTTTTTTTTCCATCGAAATTATAGTTTTTAAGCCGCCAGGGCGAGGTTCTACGGTTTTGGTTTGAAACATAGGAAAGAAAGAGCTAAAATGCTTTGTGTCATTCATGTTAATGACTCTTTTGTTGTTGTTTTGTTTTGTTGTTGTTTTTTAAAACAAAAAGCAGCATCTACGTTTTCAGTAGGCTACATACACAGTCTGTTTCTCCTGTTGCCACGGGGCCTGCACTAAGCTGAATGGACGTTTGCTTTCCATAGGCCTGCTGAAGGTACAGATGATAGGAACGATATAACTATATAAATGAATGGTGTTCGCAAATTTTCCAAGGCGGGGAGAATAATTTTGTCTGCTCCATACCATACCAGAGTGTGTTGTCTTTCTCCTTCTCCTGTCTTTAAGATTTTAGTTGGAACAAGGCTGTGACTGAAGTGCTGCTTTCATGTAATATCCATTTTTAATTAGAATGTTCATTTAACAATTGACTTTGCCACTGAGGATCATGAGACGACGGATGGTGTCTTGTGGGATGTCCTCCCAGATCTGTCTAAGGGCATCAGTAAGCTCCTGTAAAGTCTGAGGAGCAACCTGACGACGTCTGATGGACTGAAACATTATGTCCCAGAAGTGTTCTATCGGGTTTAGGTCAGGTGATCGTGAGGGCCATTCCATTGTATCAATTCCTTCATCCTCCAGATACTGCCTGCACACTTTTGCCACATGAGGCCAGGCATTGTCGTGCATCAGGAGAAACCCAGGACCTACAGCA
>JAVQJS010011188.1:0-10149 GCA_036024795.1 Galaxias rostratus | reverse complement strand
GTAACTGTGTCTATCTCTGTTGTGTGTGTGTGTGTGTGTGTGTGTGTGTGTGGGTGTGTGTGTGTGTGTGTGTGTGTGTGTGTGTGTGTGTGTGTGTGTGTGTGTGTGTGTGTGTGTTGAGGAGAGGGATCTACAGCGTTTGTATGTGCTCATAGAAACCAGGTCACCATCAAACATTTATGTTGGACATAAAAAATTATTTAGCAGCCCCCTTTGCCCAGAAGCAGGGTTGGACTGTGTCTATTCTTTACTTTCCAATAACATCTTTTTTTCAGAGGAGAATAAACACTAGATGGACGTCTTCATTGCCTTCACAGTCAAGCCCCGCGTATATCTTCGCTTGTAGCATTATACATTGTTGTACATTGTTCACAATCAATATTTATAAGCGCATTGAAGCAAGTCCTGCATCGGACTGTAGAAATCTATTATTACATTCTAAACAAGTGTTGTAATTTTTTTTAATCATTCTTTTCCATTGCTGTCTGTATTCTCAGGTGACCTCTTTCAGCACACCACCAACACCTGAGAGAAACCGCCCCTCCTTTTTCTCCCCATCTCTGCGCCGCAAGGTGCCCCGCAACCGCATCGCAGAGATGAAAAAGTCCCACTCGGCCAATGATAGCGAGGAATTTTTCAGGGAGGAGGATGATGAAGGTAATGCCAACATGGACCAATAACCTTTCCTTCCAAGTCAATTCAGTTTTTCATCTGTGCTTGTGGTGAATCATCTTAATGTGAAAAAACATTCATGAGCCAGTTATGGTGGGAATCACAGAGTTTGTGTGTTCATGTCTCCACAGACCTGCATAACACGACCAACCTGCGCTCTCGCTCTTTGTCCGGGACGGGCCGCTCCCTTGTTGGCTCTTGGCTTAAATTGAACCGAACAGAAGAGTACTTCCTGCTATACTCCCACCTGACCTATGTCACCCTTCCTCTGCACCGCATCACTACAGGTCAGGGGTCAACTTGGACTTCCATATACCTTGCTTCTAACAAACTTGTCTTTTTTTCCATGTAGAAGAATAATACATTTTTCAAAGACAAAACATTTTATGAAGTCAGTTTTAGCTATTATTATATTTTTGTTTTGTGTGTGTGTACTGTCTAGCTAACATGTATTCCATGTTGTTCCTCAGATATCCTGGAGGTGAGACAGAAGCCTATCCTGATGACATAGCAGTGTCCAACAGCCTCAGTTTCACTACCAAGTGCCTACCTGCATCAGGCCCCTGAGACAACACTACCACCTAGTGGCAAGGAGGAGAAACAAACCAAACTTAAACCGATGGAAGAGAGGACAAAAGGGAATCCTTTAAAACAATCAAAACCAGCCAATCAAAAAGTGCCTCTTCCTTCTTATTGTGTTTCTGCTTGATGGTGATAGACGCTGCAAGGCAGTCAGCCTTTGACATGAGGTCATTGTAGGGCATCAAGGGACCTAGCTGCCCATCGGTACCACATGATTTGACAGTCGATTATTATTGGCTGGACTCTTGGAAAGAAAGGACAAAGAATGTCTCTTGTTACATACTCTCTTGTTACTTGTAAATAGTTTTCTGCTTTACTATTCACTGATAAGCCTTGATAAAAGGCTATGCTTTTGATGAAACATAAAGCTTTCCCCTGTACGGTTTTGTATGTTTTTATTTGGGTTGCTTGCTACAGTGTAAAGTTAAAAGGGATTCTGTGTTACGATTGTTTGGAGATAATTGTTCAGAGCATCAACCAGAAGTTTTTTAAAGGTGATTTTTAAGTGTCTCATAGTTGGGCAAAAGACCGCGTGCTGTAAATTGGCTTTGTAACAATCTGTAAAGTTGTCAGTGAGAGTTGGGTTTATAACTGTAATTATTTGTTAAAAATACATTTAATCTAAAGAAAGGCATACTATTTGATCATTTACTTTTACATTTACATAAACTCTTGAACCCTAAATCAAAAAAAATTAAGGAACATTTGCACCTGCTAGGACACACAATTGCACTACATTAAAGGTAGTCCCTATAGCAGAAATGTATTTTCAAATAGTAGAATAAGGAGAGCTAATTTTACGTTACTGAAATATCTGTTAACATCTTAAGCCATTCACAGTATAACATCTCTCTGCTGGATCTGTTAGTCATATTCAACCTTAATCATTTTTAATTTATCTTTTGTGTTTTTTATTTGAATTCTACTAAATATCACAAATTAAATGTTCCTTTAAGTGTACAGAAAAATACTTGAAATCCCACTTGAAAGAAGGGGGAAAATGACCTTAAAAATATAGTACTATATGGTGTGGAGGAAATGGGCTCAGTCATGTCCCCTCAAACTTACATGCATTTGCACTTGGTCATAAGACAGCTATTAAAATTGGTTGATCAACTGTCACCCTTCTTCTCTGTGCTTATCAAAGCCTTAATACCTGACTGTATATGTAACTTGGAACATTTTACATTTCTCACACTTTATACTGTACTTATGTTTAGCAATTTGTATTACCATTTTGATCAAATATAGAAGCTGTTGTGACCACAGCTCTGAACAGCCAATTAACCAAAACCATGTGCTTTGCACAAAGGTTATTAATGCAACGGGACTAGAGGGCAAACAAATGTGTTTCGCTACAGTAGTTGAACATGACACTGCTGAAGTAGATGCTTAAAAATAGTTCACTCAAAAGAAAAATGTGTTTAATTTATTGTAAAAATAAATGCTTTCCACTGAAACTCTTACAGTCACAAACATTCAGCTATGTTTGTATGTAATGTCTATGTTGTGTATGTAAACATTGAGTAGAAATATTTTTCACTAAGGGCGTACTTTTATTCAGCAGTGATTGCGCCGTACACTTTTTAACCTTAGCTCATGACTGGTTGAAAGAACCACCTCGTTCTCAGAAGTATTATACTGTTGTATAGATTTAGGATTGAATGTATCCCATCTGACTCTAGCACTGCTTTATAATATTTGGCTATAGTACAAGCAAAATTACTTTCACTGTGTGGAAGGGGTTTTAATGGTCTTTTGGAACATCTTTGTATTTTTTTTTTACTTTAAGATGCATTGAAGATGTTAGACCATTTTCATAGATTTAAGGCCTGTTTTATTTGTGTTTTGTTTTTTATACATGACACATGCATGTTGGTTAAAATTTCTGTTGACAATTTCCATTTGGTATGTACTTATTAAAACACATTACCAAAAGCAAATGTACTTTTCTGGAACAATTCAATCTATAGAATACCCTGCTTGCAAGATGCAAGTACAAAATTCTCCATTTAAGCAAGTCAAACTTTAGCAAGAATCCAATACATCTGTAACTGCATTGCAGCAGTGTAACCCCTTTAGTTGCCTCAGGAACACCCTCAAGTGGAATCTCTTGGTTCTACAAGATACGGCTTTATTTGCACGTCTTATTTTGCAATTGCACAACACGATTTTCTCTGAAAAAAAGAAAAACATGACCATGGTAATTGTCTGTCAAAACTTTCGATCACCATTTTATCCACATATATTTTCAATACAGTGAGACAATTTTTGCTACTTCAAAATTTCTTTTACTAGAAATTATTTACCTATGTGCAAAACTGAAACCTATGAATTATGCAAATGAAACAGAATATCCAAGAAACAAAGACCAAAATCAATTTAATCGCCTGCGTTTTATTACTGAATCAATTATTGACTACAAATGTATTGAGACGCAGATGATAGCATGCCCTATTCTTTCTAAGGCGTTACAAAGGACACTTGGAAAAAAGTATGTGTTCGAACCACAATTACAGATTGCCACAACTTTCAGTATGTAAGTATTGGGCAAACATTTAAACTACTCCACAAGTGAGAGGGAGACGATGGTTTCAATAATAATTCTATCTTAAGTACAGAATTGGATTTTCAATAGAGGAAACGCCTCAAAAACTTTACAGAAGTCATTTAGACACACCTACTCGCAGTCAGGATATCAACAACTAGTACAGTAGTATCCTAATCACTTACATTTCAGGGTACACCGTTTTGTTAAGTTTATTTGCCAAGACAGGTTTATTGACCAATTGCCATTTCCACTCCTCCAGCCACAGCAATTGATGCCAATTTCTTTGCTTATCACAAACAAACAAAAATATATCAGGTAAAAACATTGTAACTACTCATACTTGAATTAATTTAATTTCCCTACTAATCTAATCTGAACCAAATCAAAATTAGTAACCACACCTGTGTATATCCTGCTTCCCTCTTTATGAGGACTATAGCAGCATACTTTGAATTCGACGGAATGTCCTGAACTGACAAAAAGTCACCATATGTAATTTTTAGTTCCCAATAAGAACATCATACTATCACTGCATCAGAGCAAATCAAACAAAATAAGATTTACTGTACATCCATGCACATAAAACATTTGATTTCCACAGGCTTTTCCAGTGTGAAGAGTCTATACGAGAATACAAGTCTGTGAGAACAAACCGGCCATGAGTTCAATGTGTATGCCATTCTTATGGCATCAAACTACAGAGCTGGCAGAAACAATGAAGGCTTAAAATAAGAAATAGGTGGTGTTTAAAACAGCATGGCATTGGGTGTGATGAGGGGCAAGTGACATCTGTAGGAACATGGTTGGGCTGCAGTGGGACGGGTTTAGGCTTTTTTCTCATCCAGAATTGTTTGGAGTTCGTCGGCATCTTCTGCTGCTTTCACCCTGATCAGCATAGGGACAGGGTTGGTGGGGTTTTTGTCATCCACGGGTGGGTTGGGTACACAAACAACCATGACGTTGTTCTTGCCCACACGTGAGCAGGGCATGGAGCCGTGTAAAATGATATTCAGCAAGATGTTTCCTGAGGAGCACACAGCGACATAGAAATAGACACTATCAAAATGGATGACAGCAGTAAATTGTGACCCAAAACGCCGGCAAATGTACTATTTGATAGGGCGGTGTGCCATTAAAAATCACTAGGGGGGCCACGAGACATTTTATGATGCGCTAACTTTCCCTACATTACAATCTTCTCAAATCAAGGTGTGATTTAGTCGCAGTGTACGAGAACTATTACAGGTACAAAAAAAGGACTGGCTAATTGCTTAAAACATACACACACTTGTTTTACTTTGAAGGTTGTATTTTTGTAGAGTCAGATTCAATGTACATGACAGTTACTTTGCATTTAACACTTAAATCATGAATAGAGTTGGCGTTCCAGGGCAACATACCCAGGTTGGTGTCGGCGCGCACTATGAGCTGTGTCTTTCCCTCAGGAGTCGTCTTTAGGTGCAGCGTGCCCACTCCCTTTTCCTTGAACCCGGTCTCCTTCTTGTAGAAAAGCTTGCACCTTGAATGGGTCAGATATGTTGGATTATGACAGGATTCATTGGTCTTGAAGCTTAAAGCAAATATGACAAATTTTCATCCAAAAATTGGTGTCCCAATTTAAGTCGAAAATGTACAGGACGTAATTCTCCAGAAACATATCCTTAAATCAGCCCCATTGTTTGTAATCTCATCAAGAATAAAGGATGAAGGAATTACACTAATCTATTCCAAATTAAAAAGCATTTAAAGACATTATATAGTGATAAAAGACTTGCACTCAAACTGCATTTTACTAGTCGCAAGGACAAAAACTATAAGAATAACGATTACGACAATTTTGTTTAAACATGCCAAGATTAGGGTTTTATTTCATTAAACCATTCAATGAAAAAAAAAAAACGTCTGGGCGCCCAACCTACTTTTTGGAATAGAAGGCATCCTTCTCTTTAATTTCTCTGACTTCAACTTTGGGGGGCTCATCTGTTTCCTCCTCTCCATTTTCATCTAAAGTTAAAAACAAGAATATCTTCAGTGGACAAACTGCATGAAAATAGTAATATGTTATGAAACCCAGGTTTGCTGCCGTTGCCTGTGATCACAGTATATCGTTTTTCTTTACGGTCTCTTTTTTTACACAGCTTTATTGCTTTACAGTAAATCCATATACTAATGAAACAGTAGTTAGTTGCTACATTTTCAATAGGTTCTTTCCCTTTGTGGTTTTTTCAGTATAACATATGTGGTCCATACGTATTTGTTTCATTTAACCTTTTTTATGAGTGCAAAATGGGGAAAAGGCTTTTCTCTGAATATGCTGTCATCTTTACAAGCTGTTATTAAATAAAATTGCCTTGTCTTGCAAAACCAGTTTCAGGACAACGAAAACATTGCATTCAAATATGTGCATTTTGTCAGTGTCCTTAGATTGACTTTGCAAGAGTGAGAGATTTCAGTGTTTGAGTAATTATAGAAATGAAAATGTAAGTATTTTTGTGAGAAAGCCTCTAGATAACTTGACTTAAAGTAATATGACAGTCAGCAGAATAAAATTAAATCGACATTGAAAATGCAAAAGTTTGCACATATTTACACTATAAATTAAGCATGGAAGTTACATTTAAAACAGCAACTATTAGGTAATTAGCTGTTAGGTAACTGTTACCTGAGGGTTGGGCGGTCTCAACTTTAGCCACGCCAAAAGAGAAAGGGGTAGCAGTCGCTGCTCCACCAAAGAGGGAGCTCTGGCTGGAGCTAGTAGAGAAAGAGAAGCTGGGAGAAACGCCGCTGGAACCCAAGGACCCAAGCACAGAGCTGTCAACCTTCTGCCCAAACTTAAATGTAATACCAGATGGGACCGGAGCACTGCTATTCTCAAGGGGCGAGCTCTCCTGGTCCTTGCCAAAGGAACATAAAGCCGAAGGAGGCGTTGAAGCTGTCGCCGTGGCTACCAAGCTGCTGCTAGAGGAAGATGGCAGCAACCCCTCCTGCTTCTCGCTCGGCCCCTTGCTTTCGCAACCCACATCCACCACAGCAGAGGAGCAAGTCACTGCGCTTCCTCCTCCTCCTCCTCCTCCGTACTTCTTCTCAATGCTAGCCAGGTGCCGCTCATAGTCCCGGAAGATAGGGTTAAGGTCACACAGGGGGTTGTCATTGACGTGCTTGGTGATCCAGTCCCGCACAGAGCAGTTAAGTGCTGTGAGCTGTCGGCTGTACTCTTTATTGCCGCTGCTGCTGCTGAGGCTGCTGGAGCCCAGGCTGTGAGACAGACTGGGGGTGGAGCCATTGGTCTGCTTGCCACTGATGTCAGCAGGTGGGGGTTTGGTGGAGGTGGGACCGTTGAATGTTAATGAGACTAAGACAAAGAATGGAAATACATTTTACTCAAACAGCAACAAGAAAACTGCATTATAGCTAGACTGGCTATTTAACCTGAAAGTGAGTGTTGGGGGTTTAAGGCTCTGCGGTTATTAAGTCCCATCCCCCACAAGCGTGCAGTGAGCACTGGTCCCTATCTAAATAGAGCACTGCAGCCCTTTCATTCTGCCCCGAAGCAAGATGCTGTATAAGGAATGAACAGCGCGGTACACAATTGCATTACTCTTGGGCACACTGAATCCTGCAGTTTGAGCTTCATTAGCATCAAATGCCAAATACTTGCCCTCAACAATCAAATACTTTCAACCTAATTAAATATCAACAATGGATTGACTATGATTGTTTGCTTTCCAAAGCTTAGAAAAACCAGAATAGAGAATGGCAAAGTGGACAAGGCCAAAATTCCAATTTGACCTGGAGAGAAATTAGTAACAAACCGAGTCTATTATTTTTAAGTACTTAAAACAAAAACATTTTCCAGTCTATATGTACGAAAGCCTTAGGTCTATTACTAGACACATTACTCAGAACTGTAACAGAGAAGACAGAAATAATTGCATTTAACTGCAGGCAACTATCGAAGGATCTTAGAACTATAAATGTATACCATATCAAATAGAAATAGTACAAATTGGCATTTGAGTGACTTGATTTTATATCGCTAATATATTTAACAGAGCAAATAATCTCAGGGACAGTTGGCACACTGCACTAACACAGCAAAATCATATTACCCGGGGTGCTGGCTGCAACTGAGGAGAAACCTCCAAATGATGGACTGACGCTGCTCCCATTGGCCACACCAGTGAGGCCTTTCAACCCGGCACCATTGCCAAATCCAGAAAACCCTGTAGTTCCACCAGTAGTAGCCGAAGTTGGGGCCAGGGAAAACCCTTTGAACACTTTAAAGGCACCTCCACTCTCACCCTGGTGCACAGACATACAATAAAATAACAATTGATCAAAGGAAAATGACAACGCTAATGACAAATGTATTGTGTTCATTTTCCAATGATACTCATCGGTTAAATCAACCAAAAATTTCAGTTCCCTACATGTGTGTGAGAAGTTTAATTGGCATTACCTCTGCTCCTAAATTTCGACGTTTGGCCTTCTTGATAGCCCTGTTCTTCATGACATCTTCACTGGCAATCGAGAAAGTTCCTGCCTGATAAAACATATACTAATGTTAGCTCCGACCCCGATTTTTATTTTGTGAGGATTTGGAGAAAGGGCACTCGTTTACGTTTTAAACGGATACAAAACAGAAGGAACAGTCATCAGCTAAGCGCCCTCCTTTAGTCAAAATGTTATTGATTCCATGCATGTGAAGACATTTCTATTAAATACTTTACTATAATACAATTCTGCATGTAGGCCTATAGAATACGGTATCTGTGTAAACTGTTAATATCACGAAATGGTCATAATTTACAAAAAAACTTTGAATGTGAAGCGTCGAAGTGATCCCACCTCCTCTCCCTCATCCTCCTGGTCCCAGTTTCTGTCTGTCAATTCCTTGTCGGCGATCCTTTTTGCCATTGCCACAGCTCACTATCAAAACAGAACAAAATTTTAAGTACTTCCCTGCAGATATTTGAAGTTGATAAGACCCGTTTATACTAAGGGCCACACACTAGTTAATCTTCATTTCAGCCCCCAAAAATGTATTATTACCTATATTTGATATGCAAACTAACAACACTTTCGCAATACCGAGACAGTGTGGAAAAGGTCGGTAAAATTACCATTGCTAGCTTACTTTGATTAGTACACAATGCGCACAGAATAAGTCTGATAATGTCAACTGAGATCGGGAGCTCTTAATTTTTACAGTAATCAAGCCGGTTTCAACAATGAGTGTAGACAAACAAGCCACCGTCTCCCGGCACATGACTTGAAAAAAAAAAAAAAGTTAAAATAACCGGCTGGCGAAAGTTACCTAACGCCATTAGCAACATAGTAGGGTCGTAACGTCAGCGTGGCGAACAAAATCCACAGTTATAAAGTTTATCTTACTATCTGTCAATCTAACAATACTAACATTGAGATTAAATTGATAATTCACACAGTCATTTCCAGTAACGTTCTCTATCGTTCAACACGATATCGGGCCTGTTACATAGCCAGCATAGCAACACGCACATGCCTAAAACAATTATTAATTTCACGTTGTTTGATTATTTGTGATATAATTGATATTGAAAATGTAAAGACTTACCTAGTAACGGATTCACAAGTTGATTACTATGCGTCAAAATAAACAGTTTCGAATATGCTGAACCTTTATGAA
Organism: Galaxias rostratus; assembly: GCA_036024795.1. Lineage (NCBI taxonomy): Eukaryota > Metazoa > Chordata > Actinopteri > Galaxiiformes > Galaxiidae > Galaxias > Galaxias rostratus. Next base: position 676 of record JAVQJS010011188.1, on the reverse strand, counting down.
GATGCTTCCCGGCGTTTCTCAATTGGCTAGCTACCGTAGTCAAGCCTGGTATCTCTCACGCCTCCATTTTGCTAAACGTGATTTCCGCGATGCCGCGCTCCACACTACTCATGCGCAACACATGAATATAGCAAGGGACATGTAGTTTCAAGAGTTGTTGTGGTTTAATGAACGTGCACGTGAACGTGTTCGCGTGGTGAAGAAAAAGTTGTTTCCTTAATAAACAACGTTTATGGAATGGAGTAGAATTTTCTTATTGAGTCAAAGATAGTGTTATTTCTTAGTTTTCATGACTTTTTTCATAATTGGCCGAGAGGCGGGGTACACCCTGGACAGGTCGCCGGTCCATCGCAGGGCTCACATTTAAAATAAAAAGAAGAAAATAAGAAAGAAATGTGTAACATTAAATCAAATAATGGAAATGTACAGTAGAAATACATACAGGAGTAACATTTTACAAAATTATGTCAATAAGTGTATCATCAATTATATCTTCCTTCTTCACAAAGGTTAGGCTACATGTCTTGTCATTTTGAATACATACATACATAAGCACAGCCACACACAACCACGCACACACACACACACACACACACACACACACACACACACACACACACACACACACACACACACACACACACACAAACTACTCATACAAATAAATAGTGACTTT
>JAVQJS010011184.1:0-18230 GCA_036024795.1 Galaxias rostratus | reverse complement strand
CACCTCTCTCTCTTGCTCTCTCTCTCTCTCTCTATCTCTGTCTCTCTCTCTCTCCCTCCACCCAAGAATTAGGTCACCGCAAGATGACGGATACAATCCCAGACTCTTTTCCTCCCGAGTGTTTTTTTTTTTTATCTCGGGGTTGTCATACATAGTTTAGCGGTGGTGTTCTGTCCGTTCAAAGCCGGGGTACCTGTGTTGACATGCCCTGTTCCCAGATACCCGGGACATCGGTTTTCATTGTTCATTGAATGTGCGTGCGCTTGTCTTACCCACTTGTGTGAAAAGGACACAGGAAATCTACAGACGCAGACTCCTCAGCAAACCGAGCCGGATCATTTCCATCACTTTTGTTTGGGGTGGAAAAACACCCATTTATTATTAGAGTCACGGATATTCCTCTCTCTGTGTGTCTCTTTCTCTGTCTCTGTCTCTCTCTCTCTCTCTGTGTCTCTCTCTCTCTCTCTGTGTCTCTCTCTCTCTGTCTCTCTGCCTCTCAGTTTCTGTCTCTCTCTCTCTCTCTCTGTTTTTCTCTCTCTCACTGTCTCTCTCACTGTCTCTCTCTCGCTCTCTCTCTCTTTCTCTCTCTCTGCCTCTCAGTTTCTCTCTCTCTTTCTGTCTCTCTCCCTGTCTCTCCATGTCTCTCTCTTTACATCATTCCATTTTCTTTTCAATTTGCCGTTTCCGATGTACAGCGCAATGAAACCACAGAACAGCACTCATCTGCTTTCTCTCTCTTTCTCCCTCTCGCTCTCCTAATACATGATTACATCAGCCAGAAAATGGAGAGGCATTTTCCTGTGTGTGGCCAGGCAGCCGGGCAGGCAATGACGGACAAGTAGGCAGGCAGGCAGACAGTCAGCCAGCACAGTCAGACAGATAGGTGGCAAGGCAGGCAGGCAGACAGGCAGAGGGAGAGGCAGGGTAGACGGGTGGGCAGGCAGGCAGCACAGCCAGACAGATAGGCAGCACAGTCAGACAGATAGGTGGCAAGGCAGGCAGAGGGACAGAGGGAGAGGCAGGTGGGCAGGCTGGCGGGCAGACAAGCAGACAGTCAGTCAGCACAGACAGACAGAGAGGCAGCAAGGAAGGCAGGCAGGCAAGCAGGCAGACAGAGGGAGAGGCAGGCGAGCAGGTTGGTAGGCAAGCAGACAGTCAGGCAGGCAGCACAGCCAGACAGATAGGCAGCAAGGCAGCCAGACAGATAGAGGGAGAGGCAGGCGGGCAGGCAAGCAGACCGTCAGGCAGCACAGCCAGACAGATAGGCAGCAAGGCAGGCAGACAGAGGGAGGGGCAGGCGGGCGGACAGGCAGGAGGGCAGACAGGAAGGCTGGTGAATGAGGCGGCTCATACCGCCAGCAGCTCTGCTTAATGGACCAGTGGGTTACAGCCCCCGCAATGCAGTTTGGGAACCTCCCACGGGAGTGACCTCATCAGGCGACACGTCTCCCAGGCACTCAAGCGAGCGCCACCGGCAGAAAAGAAGGCCGACTGACCTTCCACGACCACAGAGAGTATTAGGCAGGGTTTTTCCTGTAGGGAAAACACTCTCCTATTCAGTGGCGTCGCTCTCCCTCCCTCTCCCTCTCTCTCTCCCTCACAGATTTTCCTCATCAGTGATTTGATAAGTATGTTCTATTTGGGGGGGCATTGAGTCTTGGTTAAAGGACTACACCTTCACCAATAGCCTAACCATGCCCTCGGATAACATCCGGAGTTTCGGGTTTTCAAAAACGTCAAGCCCCAGCGCACAAACTTTGTCAAAGTCAGCGAACGAGTTTGGAGGGAGGACGTCATAGGTGTCCTTCACTCGTACAGTCGGGGATGGTGGCAGTCACAGTACTCACCACCATGACCCAGACCCCCCCCCCCCCCCCACGGAGGAACGACGCAGCGTTCCCTAATGGAGCGGTGGATTTCAGCGAGCCGTCACGGCCTCACTGGCCGGGAGCTGAAAGGAACTCGTCCGTTTTTTCTTTCCTTCCGGGGGGAAGTTTGGACGCAGGGAGTCATTGTGCTTTAGGTGCATGGAGATGCCGGCCCTGAGTTGGCAAGGAGTCTAGGATCTCTAGGGAACAACGGCACAGTGCAAAGATGTTAGGCAGGTGTGAAGTCTCTAAAGTTTGAAGAAAATGTTTTAAAAAAAAATTTGTGTCAGTTCAGACATTTGGTGTGACCAAAATTCGCCTTGGAAACGGCATCCCCTGCCTAAAACCTATGTAAATCTATGCCTAAACCCTATGTAAACCTATGCCTAATCCCTATGTAAACCTATGGAAGCCTATGCCTAAAACCTATGCAAACCAATGCCTAAATCCTATTCAAACCTATAATTAAAACCTATGCTAACCTATGCCTAAAACCTATGCCTAAAACCTATACTTAAAACCTATACCTAAAACCTATGTAAATCTATGCCTAAACCCTATGTAAACCTATGCCTAAAACCTATGTAAACCTATGCCTAAAACCTATGCAAACCTGTACCTAAAATCTATGAAAACCTATGCCTAAAACCTATGTAAACCTATGCAAACCTGTACCTAAAACCTATGAAAACCTATGCCTAAAACCTATGTAAACCTTTGCAAACCAATGCCTCAACCCTATGCCAACCTGTGCCTAAGACCTGTGCAAACCTATACTTAAAACCTATACCTAAAACCTATGCAAACCTATACTTAAAACCTATGCAAACCTATACTTAAAACCTATACCTAAAACCTATGCAAACCTATACCTAAACCCTATGCAAATCTATGCCTAAGACCTGTGCAAACCTATGCCTAAACCCTATGCAAACCTGTGCCTAAGACCTGTGCAAACCTGTGCCTAAACCCTATACAAACCTATGCCTAAGACCTGTGCAAACCTATGCCTAAACCATATGCAAACCTATGCCTAAACCCTATGCAATCCTATGCCTAAGACTTATGCAAACCTATGCCTAAACCCTATACAAACCTATGCCTAAGACCTGTTCAAACCTTTGCCTAAACCCATGAAAACCTATGCCTAAGACCTATGCAAACCTATGGCTAAACCCTATGCAAACCTATGGCTAAACCCTGCGCACAGCACAGTATGTCGTCTGTGAAGTGAGAATATAGAGGGCTTCCCTCCTCCATACATTTTACTGCGAAGAGGCCCGAGAGCAGTGAGAGGTTTTAATTAGTGTGGAGCTCTCCTACCGTATATCACAGAGACCAGGGGGACTTTATGAGCATTGTATTGACGATGCACATTTTGGGTTGGGTTATATTTCAAAGATTGGACAAGAAAGAAAACCACAAAATAAAAACCATTAAAAAGGAAGGGAACATTTGATTGTTTATTACGTTGTCAGGGAGAAGGACATTGTTGCGGATGCTTAACGGGGAAACGGTTGGTACATGAAAGGGGGTTGGGACAATAAGTAAGTTATAATGGAGCGTAGTCTGGCACGTGCCATCTCCTCATGTAGTTTGTATTGCTGCTCTCCGAGTCGTTCGGCGCACGAGGAAAATGGAGGAAGGTGCATGCACCACTGGATAAATCCCATTTATAAATCCCATTTTTTAGGGAGGGGCAGGGAGAGGGGGGGGGGGGGTTGCCACGACGACCCCCTCTTGTTTTTTCCTCCCTCCGCGAGTGCATATCCCGAGCCTGTTAGCCTGTTCAGCCAATACACACAAACTAATAGGCCACTCAAGGCTGAATAATTCATCTGGGCTGGATTGCTCCTGCCTTGCCCTTCCTGTAAAAGAGCCCGTTGGCTTTGCTCCTGGAGTCGCGGTAGGTAGAAGCCGTCTGCAGGACCCAGCCTCTGTCCATAGCATTGACATTACAGCCCGCTCGTCTGGGTATAATCATGCTCTCTATTGGCTGGCAATTGTCCCAGGAGAGATAAGCTTTCGTCCCTCACCTCAGTTCGCCTGTCTCCATACCACAGTAATAATGTTGGAAGCCCTGTCCCCTGTGCCACAGTGATGATGGTGGAAGCCTCCATCCCCTGTACCACAGTGATAACGTTGGAAGGCCCCGTCCCCTACACCACAGTAGTAATGGTGGAGGCCCCCATCCCCTACACCACAGTAGTAATGGTGGCGGCCTCAATCCCTTTATACCACAGTGATAAGGGTGGAGGCCCCCATCCCCTATACCACAGTGCTTATGGTGGAAGACTCCTCTGACTTGCCCGGTTTATTAGGCAGAGACTTGAGGTATTCCAGGTGCCTGCGAGCGTCCTCCTGGTTGGCCCTCACATAGTAGACCAGGTAGGAGATGACCATGGAGAACCAGCCGAACATGGTGACCAGCATGGCCACGTCCGTCGTCTTCTTCATCACCACGCACAGGTCCAGGTCTTTGGCCAGGAGGAAGGGCACGCCCTCCGCGCCCACGTCCGGGGGCTCCGACGTCACGCACACGATGCCCGTCAGGGACAGCGGCTCCAGGTCCACGCGGGGCAGGGCCATCTGGAGGTGACAGTCGCAGTGCCAAGGGTTGTTGGTGAAGTTGGCGCGCGCCCGCAGGCCCTCGAAGGCCTCAGGGTTAAAGTTCACCAGCTTGTTGGAGGACAGGTCCAGGAACTGCAGCGAGGGCCCAAGTCCCCGGAAGGCCCCGGGCTCCAGGTGGCTCAGCTTGTTGGAGGACAGGTCCAGGAACTGCAGCGAGGGCCCAAGTCCCCGGAAGGCCCCGGGCTCCAGGTGGCTCAGCTCGTTGTGGGACAGGTCCAACTCCACCAGCAGGGGCAGGTCGGCGAAGGCGTTGGCCGGCACGGTGATGAAGAGGTTGAAGTCCAGGTAGACGCGGCGGGTGTCATTGGGAAGGTCCTGCGGGATCTCGGAGAGCCGCTGGTTGCTGCAGCGCACGGTCTTGCCGCCGACGGCGTCGCTCTCGGAGCAGTAGCAGCTCTTGGAGCAGCTGGTGGTGGCGTGTTGGAAGCAGAAGGTCAGGAGCACCAGGCTGTGGAGCAGCAGACACAGGAGCCAGCCCGCCTGCAGGGGCATGGTGGGATATGGGCATGCTCCAGGGATCGACCGCCTCTGGAGGGGGGGGGGAGGGGGGGGGTTGGGGGGCTGTCGGGGGGTTGGGTGATGTAAGTCAACCTCCCAAATAAGTGTTGAGCCTAAAAGAGAAAAACACAAAATAAAGGTTGTAAGTGGCAGAGCGGGAGAGCGTCTGTCGTGGAGGTGATCATTATGCTGTCAGACAGCAACAGTTGCCACCCATGCAGGCGGAGCATGACGGACAGCAGATGTTTTGAGAAGCCCGGGTGGGCTGCGTTATCCACAGATGGAGGGTAAACTAGCCTGATTGCAGTGAGAGCGGCGGAGCGGACACGGAGCTCACGCTGGTTTCAAAACGGTTGGACGAGCCAACAGCAATTGGTTTCCACAGCAGCTTTTTGATAAGTGTTTAAGGATCAAGGCGGTCTTTGTATTTTTCCTCTTTTTTTATTTTTTTAAACAAAATAAAAATGAGGGAAATGCTTTGGTGTGTGTCTGTGCCTCGTTCATAATTGACATCCCTGCAGAGCTGCGGGCCTATTTCAGTACACAGAGGAGTGAATTAACATAATCCATGTCTGTCTCACTGTGACACAGGCAGCAGCGAAATGTTTTGATCCTCAGACACATTTCAGTGAATTAACCCCCCGATTACACTAAACACTATAATGGCTGGTCCACTCTTCGTTTTTTCTCTTTTTTTCTTACAGGCTTACTGACAGGCGTGATGTAAAAGCCCAACCGTTCGGTGCTGAGATGACATCGTTTTGTTTTTTTAAACATCAGGTTACTTGAAAGGAAGCACACGCTGCATAAAAGCTAATAGCTTCTCCGTGTGGTCGGCTAATCCCTTAACAGGGGACACGGGACGGAGGTCAACTGGTCAAAAGTGCAAGTAACAGGCCGATAACAACTTGCTTTGTTTGCTCTGTAATTTAAACTTTTTTTATTTTGCACGCAAGCCTCTAAAAATAGAAGGCCTACCCACCCTGACACGCTTCATTAATAGCTGATCAGGCCTATCCTGCGATCCCATTACTAATCCTTGTCTTTAGCCTATGTAGCTTCAATGCCAGCCACCCGAATCCTTTCCGAAAGGGCAGGTGCTAAAACAAAAAACACAAATGCAAACGTCGCCACAAAGAAACACTAGAACCCAAACGGAATCCTGCACCTCCGCCAAACGGCGGCGGGAAAGATCCACTTAGCATGATTAAAAATGAAACCGACCTCCAAGTACTTTTCAAGTATCTCGTGACGTTAAGGGGGTGGTGGGGGGGTTTGTTTGACCAGAGGGTAGCTTAAGCGTGGTAGCGGCGGTGGGCGCGCGGCGCGGCCCAGAGAGGCAGCGATAACGAGGCTGATTGCGTAACGCCAGCGGTGGAAATGCCAGGGAAACTGCCTCCCTAATGACACGTTGGGCCGAGACAAAGGCCCGCTCCGGGAGCACAATGGCCCGGCCTGTCGGAGGTTCAATAGACGACCAGAGAGGCTTGCCCTTACTCTCTTCGTTAAGTCAAAAAATAAAATCATTCCCGAAGATGTGCGGAGTGTTGCTTATTCTTGCCAGGGAATATGATAGCAACAGCCAGCTAAAATAACCCGATAAACCAGCCGAATAGAAAAGACTTGCTTCATAGTAAGTGGTAGGGATGTTTTCATGTGCAATGACGACAGTGTTTTTCTCCTCCACACAGCACACTGGCCTGGCATTTACAGAGAAATGGAGGGAGATGGAGTTAGAGTGGAGGGGGTTAGAAGGGGTGTTGATTTAGGGAGGGGAAATTGGGGGTGTAGGAGGTGTGGGGAAGAAGATAGGAGGATAAGGTGGTGTAGGAAAGAGGATGGATTAGACACTTGGGGATCATTCTGAAAGAGTGATATCGGAAAGAACAGAGAGAGAGAGAGAGAGAGAGAGAGAGAGAGAGAGAGAGAGAGAGAAAGTAAGTGTGTGTAATCAGAATGACTTTAAAACAAACACTAAAGGAAATTTAAGAATATGGGGCATTCAATTTGCTTTTTCCTGTCATCGTTGCTCACCATTTGAGAGACCTATCGACATATTTCTCTTCATTTTTATCTCGCTCAGAAATGGCAATCGTAAGATTGAATTATTTATTCTATTAGAAGACAGGGAGCCGTAAGCCCTGTAAATAAGCATTAAATATTAAAGTACCAGGCATCAATAATTATTTGAGTGTCTTGAAACAACAGCATAATTATCATTCACATGATTCAATCAAAATAAATGAAATTGTATAATTATTAGTAATAGTTATAGTAACACAATATGATTCCAATCTTTGTCGTACTTGTAAAAGTAAATGCCTTTCGATCCAGACAAAAATCAACTGGAAAAAGAAAACTTTTCACCCGGAAAGTAAAGTAAGGAACGGGGGGGTGGGGGGGGGTTGGGGGGGAAGGGGAGGCAGACAGTATCAGAATGCCACAGGGCCGGAAGGACGAAGGCTGAAAATGAAAGAGGGGAAATGTCAAGGAAAGGAACGCGTGGTGAGGAAGAGCATGCGCGGAAGACCGAGATTGGTGTGGATCAAGGCTGAAGTAGATATAAAGTTACAGTCTAAACTAACTCGGCCAGCAACGACCCTGTGTACGATTGTATTACTGAGGAATAGTCCAAGATCCCAAGGATTTACGGTGTTGTGTGCTTTTTGTGGTTTTGGTACTGTATGTATACATCTGTGTATGATGTTTTCAAAATCAACAAAATGCTGCTTTGCAAAACCAAAACAAAACACCCACGGCTTATTTAAGAGTACTTCATTATGCTGTCTCTCAGCTCACGAGAGAAAACCTAATAACGATCATGATGCCTATAGCAGCAACTTCGCCGCTGTAAGTCAATAGGCTCTTAAATCAGTTTAAGTCCATTCCATCGGTAACCGTAAAGCCATCAGCCACTAGGATGATAAATAAGAACCCCAAGATTTAATTTACATCAGAAACACTGTGCTAAACCACCCAAAAGGTCACTTTCACGGTCCATAAATTCATACAGCAGTCAATCTTGTTGTAATAAGTTTCTGACACCCAATTTCTTTTTTTGCAGAGCGGTCCTTTTGAGGGGCTCTATATTTATTTAACTTTTTCTTTTTTTTGTGCTTTTACTGCTCCCCAGGGACTCTTAAATACCACATAGAACATTGGGTGGTATGACTCAGACGGTGTTCCTTGATTAACAGTGACAGGATCCATAGAGCTAGGTGTATTTACACCAGTATGATAATCTTCCACACAGACTGAAGTCTAGCTCACTGTGTTCCAGAGGGAAATAGGGCTGTAACGTTGAAAAAGGCGGGCAGAAACAGCAGAGAAGAGAATTGGAGAGACGAGAGGGGAAGCAGCTATAGTTTACGATCGTTAGTATGAGTTGCACGGCTGTAATGCGAGCCTAACCTTATTACAAAGCTCTTAAAGCCCCCAATCTACTCCGTTCGCTTGTCACTGTCCGACTTCATTATCCGAGAAATGTTTCTTTTTTTAGGACTGGTTTCCATTGAGATCCCAGGCATTCATTTAAGTTGGTTTATTAGCCTTCATGGTCCCAAGAGCTATAAAGACTGGTTCAGCTTTCGATATCGATTACCAATAACCCTGAAGACTTATAGTTGAATTGTTCTATTTGTAGGTTTTCCTTGTTTTAATTTGACAGACCAAACCAACTAATAAACGGCAATCCAATCAAGAAAAGATAAATCAACAACTTTTTAACCAATACAACCTATTAATGAATATATCTACGGAATACAATCAACATAATATATAGAATGCAGGCATTAAGTTAGTATACCACTGCACACTCACTCTTAAATATAATCATTCATTTCAAAATTTGTCACGCCTCACTTTTTTTCTGTACGGAAAACTCGGAAATGCAAGTACGACCATGTACAGCATCCTTTTGAGGTGATTGCTAGGATATGCTTGCAAAGTTTGTCTATCGTCTTGTGTTGTCCTCGTGGAAATAAGGGGACATTATTAAAGGCAGCCGTTTCAGAAAACTTTAAGCAGATTGATATAAATAACTGCGTTAGTTTAATTTCCAAATCTCCAAAATTAGGTCATTGCAAGCTAGTACTAAAAGTGAAATACTAGTCTGCAAATGGCGATATCAGGCTGGTAAAATGCGCGTTCTGATCAGCAACGCGTAGCGCGCGATACTTACATCTTCACCTTCTCCCTTTCTTTTTCATAACGGATGCAATTGGCAGAAAGATCAGAGTTTCACCGTGGAAATAGGCAACATCAAGATCACCGCCGGCTCCAAAATACGATATTGAAAAGGTCTTGATTAGGCTTTCTTGAAAGAATCTTGAGGCTCGAATAACTTCTGCTGAGATCCACACTGTCAGCAACACGCTACTGGAAATGCACCCTGCACTTGAGAGCTTGCTCAATGCAGCCCTTTAGTTTCCACGCAACCTCATAACTAGACACATAGCTTGAACCGTCTAAATTCGGCGGGGACACAAGGCAAACTCGGTATGCTTATTGTTGGGGCTTTCATCTCACTGGCTGATCGGGTCAATTATGACGAGTTATGAAAATGTGCAGGCTTTCTAACGGGCAACAGGCTGCGCATATCGATGCATTTATGCACAATGATAGTTGTCATAAATGTCTTGCATTACCAGGCCTACTTACTGGAAATGCGTATTATGAGTGCACATCTCTAAATGCAATCGATTCATGCTGAAGGTCTGCTGCAAAGATGGCTTTCAAACACAGAAGTCAGGTGAAGCAAGGTGTGGTCTCATTACTGGGCACACTCCCTTACACGCCCACGTACATGCACTGCACACACACACACACACACACACACACACACACACACACACACACACACTCAAAGCAATTACTATATTAGGAGTAGACCCACTTATACATTGCTCTTGGCAAAGTCCCATGATCCAAAGTTATGTGCTGTAGCGTTTCATACATTTATCATTGTTTTAGTGACATTTTGGCAGCAGGTGGATCTAGGACTGTCCCCCCCTTCCACCCCCACGTCCCGCCACCTTTTGCCAACCAATGAGCAAACCAAACGAAATTCACAGTGATAACGCACCACACATGGCTCTGAAAGACTCTGCCAAGAAGCAGAGACAACGGGTATTAATGTAATTGAAATCAATAATGACATCTTCCTTATCCCCGCCCCTTCCAAAAAAGAAAAACATCGGGTGGTATCAGCCCTGTTTATCAATGGCGCCCTGTGTGTGCAACTGTGTGTTCTTTGGCTCCGTAAGATCGAGGCACGCACTCACGGGAATCCATTTATATTTAGTCCCCCCCGGGGGGAATAAAGACGCCATTGCTCTGCTACATCAGGCCTGTGATTACTGCACGGCAAAACTTGGATTATCCGGGCTTTCCATGTCAATTCGAAGATAATGGAGATGTGAGGAATAGTACATGAAACAGCAGAAAATATGATTAGTTTCCCGTCGAAGGAGGGTATTCTCCTGTGTCTCCGATGACTTCAAACACTCCGTGCTCGGGTGGGCGGGCAGAGTAGATGGGTCGCTATCGAAAGGCGGTATCCCCTTTTTGCCTCGAAGTGCATCCGAGATTAGCTGCTCTCCTTGCAGAGTACACCCGTGACATTACCAGGAAGATCATCCTCTCTCTTTCACAGAACAGAGGGAGCCTACCTTGCCCCTCTCCCCAAGCCCCACCCCACCTCAAAGAAAAGGAGTCCTTCCAGATAAGGCCGTTTCCAACCTGGTATATGGCTTTACCACCTGCGGAGGAAAACATTTTAAATTAAGAAGCCGGTTTGGGAATGATGGAATGTAATAGTGGTCCATTCGATGGACCGTTTCTTCAGTATGGGAGAATATGGTATGAGTTGTGACTACAGTGTGTGAACATGTTTGAAGTGTGTGCCCCTCTGTGACACAACACAGGGAAACAAATTGAGCTATTAATGAGAACTGTGGTAGGTGGCACTGCCCACGTCTTTCATTCAATTGTCTCACTCATACACGCACACACTCACGTGCATGCACACACACACACACACACACACACACACTCTCACACTCACATGCATGCACACACACACACGCACACTCAGCCTCAGTCTTTTACTCCTCCAGGTCTTCCCAGCCTACCCATCGTTCCTTGAGCGAGATCAAAGCCATGGCTTGTCTGTGAGACTGTAACATCATATTCTTCGTTTTATTTATTTATTTTCTGCGCCCGGTTCACTTTTTTTTTTAATCAAAGGATACAAAAGAGCATAAATTCACAAAATAATTTCCTCTCCTCCTTGCCTGTGGGTGCCCACGTTGGGTCATCTTGGCTTTGAGAAGTAATGGCATGACAGATGACATTTCACATTCTGTCGCAGGTGAACACAATGTTCTCATACGAGAATGTAGGAGGTGGTATAGTTTCAATGCAACCCCGTGTGAAGTTCCCATTGAAAAATCTTCAACTTAGTCTCGTGAAAAGCCATATATCATGCGTATGTGTGGAATGAAAACTAAGAAAGCCTTTCGTATGTTTTAAGAATGAAGACGGTCCATGAAACTACATAATAGAAAAGCTTTATTATTATTATTATCTTAAAAGAGCATGCAAATCGTAAATGAATGCATTATTTTTTTTGTTCTTCATTTTTTATTAAGTGGAATCAGTGGGGCTTGTTCTGACTCTGAAGCAATAGGGAGTTTTGTAAACACTGAAAGACCCATCAATACACAAAACCTTCATCTCGGAATTATCCTTCAAACCAATCATCTAGATGTCATTCTCAGCTAAGAAAATCTCTGATGTCAGTATCAAATCAAATAATCTAAATGCAGAAGGCCCGGTTAAAATACAGGACAACAAAAATCAAACCTTTTATGTTATATCAAAATGTACGAACAATATGTTCAGAGATTACTTTGAATTTGGACTAGTTGAGTTGAGATCCTTTCAATATCACAGTCAGATATATTATGTGATGCAGTTAGTGATACATTATTAATGATCAAACCCACTTTGTTTTTTTACTTAACAGTACACCTTTCTACCAATGCTAAGTGCTAATGGTTGTTATGGCTGTTGCCATGAGACACAGGATAGAGACGCTTGACCTCATTTCCTGCTGCCCTTTTTGAGTCGTTAATAACCCCCCTGCTGTCATTGTGTCCGCTCGTACATTAACAAAGAGGGCGGGTGGGGTGCTGTGGGGTGGGGGGGTGGTTAGGGAAAGCCGCCACCAAAGGTCACCATATAGGTTTTCTAAGTAACACAACTTTGGAAGTGGACAAAAAAACAAAACATTAATCACACATGAAAGCGGTTCAGAACATAAATGAGCCTAAGAGAAAATGTTTTTAAAGCTTTGGCGGTGGGAAACATAGCATGCTGAGGTTGTATGAAGAACTAGCACATAATACTTAGCTAAAATGGCTTTAAGAAATTGTAGTTACAATCAATTATCAATTGAACTATCGTTGAAAGACACATTCTTGGGTTATACGGTGTAGTTTTGATCCACGTTCAAAGTGTAATCCTCGCAAGATCCATAGATCAATACAACCAGATGTATAACATGATATCCATATTTCCCCACTGTGCTGAAATAGTTTCTCCAGCATATTTCCCACCCTGTTGTTTAACGGGATAAGACAGTGTGCGCACTGATTTCAACACAACCCGAGCTGTTTTACACCGACAAAGTCTGACATTCTCTGTCAACTGCTCAGCAGAAAATTATCGGGGGAGAGAGAAAGAGAGTTCAGAGCAGGCCAGCAGCTTGTCAATGTGACATCCCAAACGCACCATCCTCGGTTGACACGGACCAAGTCAAGCACTTCATTAAAAAAACGAAAACAAATAAAAACTGTATACGTCTATTTGCACGTCTGCAACAAATCCAGCCCCCCCCCCACCCCCACCCACCCAGTCTCCCTGTCCCGCCCGGCCCCCCTCCCTTTGCGTGTTGCCAGGGCCGACTGCATCAAAGCTCCCAAAAATACTGAGCCATCAATAAATGAATAGGAAAAGGCACGCCCCCTGACTGACTGAGTGAGTGTCCCTCTCACTGCATTACCCCTCGACAACTTCGGATGGGTGCCTATTTTCAGACACTTAGCATGCTTGTTTGTTTTTGAGAAGTTTACTTCTTGTCGGCAAGAGAGACATGGGTGTGAGTGTTTGGTTGTGTGAGTGAGAGTGAGAGACAAAAGCATGACAAAAGATAGAACGTCAGAGAATGTAAGTGAGCGAGAACGACAGAAAGGGTGTGTTGCGGGTGTCTAATTGACGGAAATTGTTCTGTTGCAAACTGATCCTTGCCTCTTAATTGATAACAACCACACTTTCCAGCTCAGGACACGAAGTGCCATTCTATCTCTGTTCCCAGCTCTGACTGTCACGTGCCTACCCTGCTTATCTAATCCACTATAGATCAATTTGAGCTGCTGCATGTTCAGCAGACCTATATGTTGGTCCTATATGTATGCAGTAAACGTATTTATCATGCCAATACAGCTGCAGCTCTGAAACAACTTTCATACCTCTGTTGATTGGACTATGTGGCATATCTCATAGTGCATGCTTCTTAATTGTTATCATGATATTAAGATATAAAGAACTAGACAAACATGTCCACTCACGTTGAAGGGGCAAACCAATGCACCATGTAAAGCTTGGAACTGCTATTTTTTCAAGGTTAAAAGAGTGTGACGGTTGGAGAGAGCACCATCATGTGGTCGGAGCTAATAATACATTTAAAATGATTATCTGAATTTAATTATTGGAGAAAAACGTAACTGTTTTTGTAGACATAGATGTCTTTGTTGTATTAAACACACTTGGCCTTAACATCGAGCTATATTAAATTTATGACTGTTTCCAATACCTTTAGACGATATATCTATAAGAAAAGAATGTCACCAACCAATCGCCGAAGGAACAAACGTTTCACAAACTGTGAATGAATAATTCCGCTAATTGTAAAAATTACCACCACATTTAATGACAAAGCTCTTTGACAAAGATTCTTTGCAACATTGGAAATGTTTATGGGCGGGTCTAAAGTTTAAATCTGATTTTTTCTTTTCAGTAGTCTTCTGCATCAATCATCAATCTTTCGCTTCCTATCATTGGTTGCGATGGAAATCGAGGAGGCGCCCTCTGTTCGATTGGTCAATGCAATTGGCGGGATCGGAAGTAGCGTACGAATTGAATTTTCAAAAGAAGACAATACTGTTGAGCGGAACAGCCCAGCGAAAAGCCACTCTTAAGTGAGCTTGCTAGCTAGATACATTTAAAAAAGTTGCTTTTGAGAAATCACGGTCAGACAAGCGATAAAGGATAAACAATTGTGCTAACCGGAGAAATTCAAATGGCAGCGCAACCATTAGGAGTAAGCGAACGTTAAGTAATATAACTTGCAAGTTGGGCAAATCATCTTCCTTGTTTTGCAACTTTCAAAGTTTCCTAGTTTTACAACCCAGCATCAAACAAATTGCAATATATGTGAAGTTACAATTTAATTGTCAATGTTAGATTGGTTGCATGTGTATGTCCAATTTAACAATATGTGGATACAGTTAAACTCTAAATGCATGCTTTCTTCGAACTTCTCTTCGTCCCGTTTATGCCACCGGCCCACGCCTTTGCACAATTTGGCCTCTTTGTCACATGGCTCAGATATTAAATTTTAAATTAATCCTTTGCTGCAGAGCTTGTTTGAAAACCACGCGGGGGGGAATGTTAAAAATAAGTCAAACCGGCTATCGGTGGAAAGGATCTATCAGAAGAAAACTCAACTGGAGCACATTTTGCTCCGACCCGACTCCTACATTGGCTCAGTGGAGCCAGTCACTCAGGTAAAATACATTGGCTGTAGAGCATTCTCTAAATAATTGTAAAATAATTATGTAGTGTGTATCCTGGGTTAGAAACCTCTTAATCGAATAGGTTGGAAAGAGATCAGCAAATGTAGAAGTGATACGTTTGCAAACATAACCATACTTCCTTGCAGTTTGGTCTGGTCAACCAATCCTTAAGAACAATGGTTCTGAAGTACTGTCTAGTGTCTGTGCTATGTTGACATCTACTTCTATCCCTATATAAAACCTTAAAGAAATTGTGTTTGTGGTTCTCATTCAGTCAACAATATTTTTTAATTAATTTTAATCAATAAAAGTGTCTATCTTTATATTTCTCTGCAGCAAATGTGGGTCTATGATCAGGACATTGGAATCAACTGTAGAGATGTAACTTTTGTGCCAGGCCTGTACAAGATCTTTGATGAAATTCTTGGTGAGTGAAAGAGTAATGCCTTTAATATTCCATATATCTGGTTGTAGAGACACACGTGGCTGAGTATGTAGGTTAGAACAGGAAATGGAATGCACATCAATAATAACATACACCAATGTATCGCTTTGTGACATACACACGTCCATATATATATTGTTAAGAACTCCCCTTACTACCCTCACAGTTCTCTTTGAATCAATTGCTATTCTATATTTTGTACTTAACATTTGTAATTGTAGATTTTGTATTCTTAACTTGTATTTTATTCTGCTGAGCTGACCGACCCTCGTCTAGCATATTTCATTGCATGTTGGCCCTGTGTTAATTACATATGACAAATAAACTTGAAACTTGAACTTAAGTTGAACATGGGTAGAATGTGACTGTTTGTATTACTTTATACACGCATTGTTATGAGTTTATACCCGCATTTCTGGTCATTCCTCACCGTCAAACCATTCACAAGACAAACTTGAATAAGTCGATTATGCATTTGTTTCTCGTCCCCACAGTGAATGCTGCAGACAACAAGCAGAGAGATAAAAACATGGGTGCCATCAAGGTCACCATTGACTCGTAAGTATATTGAAATTGAAAAAATGCTCAGCTATCGTGATAGAATGACAGAAAATACTGTCACTGCTGAATAGTCTACAGTAACAAGCCAAAACACAAACCGAGAAAGATGAACCGGTTCGGTATTCTAAGTAGTTGGAAGTCACCTGCCTGTTCAAAACGATGTGATTGGTCGTGATGAAGGGGCGTTCGGTTCGAATGACGGGTTGCTCCTGTCTGCTAGTGAGAACAACACCATCAGTGTGTGGAACAACGGCAAAGGCATCCCTGTGGTGGAGCATAAGGTGGAGAAGGTCTACGTGCCGGCCCTCATCTTTGGTCAGCTCCTCACCTCCAGTAACTATGACGACGACCAGAAGAAAGTCACGGGTGAGGGTGCCTTGATGCGACGTGCCTGAGGGTTAAAGTACCATTTTTGATTCAAGCTCCATGACGGCTCACGGTCGACCAAAATTGCTATCTTTTTTATTTAATAATTCACATGATGTGTGTTTAATGTAGTTAGCGTTACTTAAATGTTTTGTTTTTTTTTACCTGAAAAGAAGCTTTGTATGAAATAATGTATTTTTATATATTGCTTTTCGAACCCCCCAAGTCACTTCATGACATCAACGTTGATAACATGACATAAATAAAAAATTAGACAGAAATAGTTTACTGACAGAAACAACAGTCACTTTAAGTTGGCAAATGGATATGATTAGTAAAATAAATGGACCGGATTTTAAAGAGTTAACTAATGTATGCTAGGGTGAAAAGAATTTTACGTTTTGAAGTGGGTTTGAAAGGTTAATATCAAGTTAGAATTCCTAATTAGGGAGAGAGTGCCATAATTTAGGAGCTGCCCTAGAAATGATTTGTATCTCCTTCTGTAGGTGGGCGTAACGGATATGGGGCCAAGCTGTGTAACATTTTCAGCACCAAGTTCACCGTGGAAACGGCGTGTAAGGAATCAAAGAGGTCCTTCAAGCAGGTGCGGACTTCAACTGTTTCCGTGTTAACATAGTCATCTGTAGGGTCCGACAAACCGGGGTAATCACATAACGAACACCGACATCCCAAACCAGAAGCTCGTATACATTTCAGGATTGACAAGAAGTTTTCAGAAGTTTCCAGAAACCTGCTTTTACTCATTTCTTTATCGAGAGTCATTTACATATGAGTATTTGAATAGAGTGTTGTCTTTTTTTTGTAACCGTTACATTTCCTAATCATAGAAGAATTGTCCTCTTTACTAGACATGGTTCGACAACATGGGCCGCGCAGGGGAATACAAACTCAAGCCCTTCGAAGGGGAGGAGCACACGTGCGTCACCTTCCAGCCGGACCTGCCCAAGTTCAAGATGACGGTCCTGGATCGGGACACGGTGGCTCTGATGACCCGGCGGGTGTACGACATCGCCGGGGCCTCCAAGGGGGTCAAGGTCTTCCTCAACGGCAAGAGGCTCCCGGTGTGTGTTGACGTGCAGAACGAACCCCGCTTTTCCATCGACGTTGCCTGGGGAACACATGGGATCATGAGTACAGTGTTCCCCCTCTTCTAAGAAACGCAGGCGTTTTTGTTTGTTTTTTTTACGATGGTTCGACCCGTTTTCTTCTCAGGTGAGCGGTTTCCGTAGCTACGTGGACCTGTACCTGAAGGACAAGGTGGACGAGCTGGGCTCGCCGCTCAGCGTGGTGCACGAGGTGGTGAACGACCGCTGGGAGGTCTGCCTCACCATGAGCGAGAAGGGCTTCCAGCAAGTCAGCTTCGTCAACAGCATTGCCACCACCAAGGTGCGTGAGTGTACTTGTGTGTACTTGTGTAAGTGTGCGTGTTCTCTTTTAGTTGACATGGGGAACATTTTAGCGTGTGGCGTATGTTTATCTCGTCAGACTATAGAGGGGAGATGCAGTTTTTCACTCCTCCACTCCGACAGCCTTGTTCTGAAACGAGAGACTTGAACGCCTTCCAGAGGCTATAAAAATCGCCGTGGGCCTGATTGAATTGGTTCCTTTGGCAGCCGCAATGAGTTGCTTTGGCTGCTTTCCCAGTCCTTTTGCCTCTGTCTTTAAACCAATATAATAATGTCAGTCACTTCTAGCACACCAGAGAACCCTGGATGAATTGAACTGAACCATGCCGTGCCAGTTGCTCATCTGCTCAGAATAATCAGACCGTACAGTTTGGGAATAGTATTACACAGTGAGGTGATGTGTATCAGAATAATCATACAGTACAGTATGGGAATAGTTTTACACAGTGAGGTGATGTGTATCAGAATAATCACAGACAGTACAGTATGGGAATAGTGTTACTTGGTGAAGTAGTGTGTGTATGTATGTATATAAATCCGTGTGTGTGTGTGTGTGTGTATATATATATATATATAT
>JAVQJS010011161.1:0-12554 GCA_036024795.1 Galaxias rostratus | reverse complement strand
ATGGATTGGCGATCTGTCCAGGGTGTACCCCGCCTCTCGCCTGAAGTCAGCTGGGATAGGCTCCAGCCCCCCCGTGACCCTGCATAGGATAAGCGGTTCTGATAATGGATGGATGGATAGATTATAATTATTTTTATAATTATTTGTATTCTTATTATTATTACTATTATTATTAGTAGTAGTATTAGCATCCTAAGCTTCTAGACTGATTTAAGAACTACTAGGTAGACCAACAGAGTGTCCACCCTGGTAAACAATGTCATCTACTAAGAAGGGAAGCTTGTATAGATTACTTTTATACCTTAAAAGATATAGCAATTTATACTCACTTAGCCATGGAAGAAGTTATACAAGAGACAAGAGTATAAAAATTACTTGTCGAATTGGTCCATGAGATAAGATGTCTAGTGACAGCACGCTAAACTATTATCATATTTAAATTCAAATATTATTGAAAACATTTCGATTGTTTTCTAAATGTCTTCACAATTAAGAATCATGTTAACATAAGCTATAAGCGCAATTATCACAGCTTATTGGTGGGGGGGTAATTTGTTGTCTGAACAGCTGTTGCAAACTCTCTGCATGTGTAGAATAACTACAAAAAAATGTGTATTTAGGGTTGCATTCTCTTTGAAAACCGGAAACAAAATAACGGAGCTTGTTGTTGTCATTACAGTGCAATACTCACTTGCATAAAGAACAGTATGGTATAGTTGCTGCTTCCAGTCCCATGGCACAGTGTAGCATAAGTAAATTTACAAAGAATACCAATAACCCCTAAATTCCATAGCTTTTGATTGAGACTGTTTTTGTCATGATTCATGAAGTATCCAGTCGTGATCGAAGTGGATAAACACTTAGCCCCCTATAATGCTATATTGTCATTCAGGATACAGATATAACTTTCACTAGCACTCTCCTTAGACGTGAACGAGCTCTGATTGGGATTTAGTTAATAAAATGCGAGATCATTTCCATTACGAGCAGCCAACTGAAACCTATGTGTTGCCTTCATTTTGTGGCTGTGTGTTCAGTGCGGACAGACAGACTGGAATGTGTTTTCACCTTACCTAATAGGCATCCTATAAGGATTAGTATTTGTACGGTGGTTGTGAAGTTTCTGTAGGCTTGATCCTGGATGAGGCGCTGCTGGTTCTCCAACCGAGTCGCATTGTGGGATAGACCGTTATTCCATTGGGTCGTCGGGCCCGAAGCGTTTTGGAAATCGAGCAAAAGATTGGCTGTGAAATTTGTCGCCACACTGCCACCAGCCGTGGGAACCCAGCTGCCCACGTTCATTTTAATGCAATTAGAATTTCAACTACATATTGTTCACTTATTTATATGTTATTTAACATATGTGTCACCTCAACGGCATTCCAACGGAAATTGCGCTGTCCATGGTGATGGAGACTTGTTCGTTAAGAATGAAATACGAGGTGAGACAAGAAGCAGACAGATAGGCTACTGGTCTTCTAACGGTATTGACATTGGTATATCGCACATGCCCTTTGGGTCTCTCCTGCATATGTTACGGTTGAAACATTTGAAATGTAGAGCGTAATATCATAATAGCTTCAGCAAATCTACATCCAATTAAAAACAGTGTTTATCAACAGCCAATGCCTTCATTCAAGAACCAAGCAATAGTCCAGTCTAAACAATCCAAATGGGAAAGATATCCGTTCAGCTCCGTTAGGAAAGAGGTACAGCCAAGAAAACAGAATCAATCTGATTTGTCACTTCTATTCCAAGTCCATCAATAGGCTATAGTTTGCATTCACTCACGCGATAAATACGATAGCCATATGCTCGCGAGGGACCGCTGTCCTGCGCCACCAATAAGTGGGTCCAGTCCAACGTATTTTCGAAAGGCGTGCGGGCGAATATCTCTCACCGCTTCCCGAGGAAGAAGGTGTAAAAGAAAGCCCCTCCTTTTTTTTCATCGGGACTGGAACGTATTCTCCAAACTGTTTGGTCTGTGTATTTAACAGCCTATTCCGTGTACAATATTAAGTAGCTATAAGGCTTCACCATAGGTTTTAACTCATGGGTTATAGCTCAGGCAGTGCTACATTCTGTGGTGCTTTTGAAATTTCTCCCTAAAGCTTGTTATTTTCGCAGGGGGTGTAGAAATTCCTCTCCGGTGACCAGAAGTCAGGAGTACCAAGGCAGAACGGTCATCACTGACCCCAAGATGAGATGCTCTCCATGTGTACATTAAAAGTGCTTGGTTTTCAAATAGTTCTGACTAAAAAGGTTCCAAATGTATTTTGCAACGTTGCATTATGTTCGGCAAGTTATCGAAAGCATCCATCGTTGTTTATATAGGACATCAGTGACACACGATTTGCTATTTAGAATTGAACTGTTTATAATGTAAAGATACATTTTACTGGAATTGGTCGGGAGCTTTAATTATTAACAATAAATGGAGAAAAGCAACGTAGTATAACTAATTCATGTTTCCATACAGCTGGACTGCACTGGACTACAATTCAGCGATCTGATGCTCTTGTAAGCGTAAACATGTTAAACTGGACCAGTTGCGCTTGGTTTTACTTCAAGATGGTATTGGGATGTTTATCCAAGTAGATTTAAACAGGGTTCCATATCCTCTTAGTGGCACAGATGAAACATCAGATTGGACGTCAGTCTGACTGTGTTGATTGTATTTAGTTCAGATAAAATAATAAATAACTGTAACAAAGTATTGTTGTAAAGGTTCTTTATTTAAAATTTTCCAACTCCGATTGTACAATGTAAAGTGCATTCATATGAATTTGTAAACTTGTTAGACAATTCTAGTATACAGGCTTTACAAAATAGTTTGTCAAAATTGGTTATTTACAACAAGTGATGATATGAAAAATACATAAACATACAGGAAGAATCACCTGCAGTTGAATTTCCTTGTGCTACAGCTGTGCTTTCACTTGTGTGGCATTGCAGTTCAAGTGCTTTCTGAAGAAAACCTCAATCCTCGCCCAGAGGTCCAGCTCTGCCTCCGAGTGGGCTTTGGGCTCTCCACCAAACGCCAGCACCATTCTCACAGCTGGATGGACGGCGGATGGGCAATGAGGCATGTATGGCACCTCCATGAAGTGTCCAGCCTTAGGGTAGGTCACCATCTCAAAAGTCTCCTTGCCGTGATCCCGCAGTCTGCTTGTGGCCTGTTCGGCAAAGAGACAGCTGTCCCAATTTTTGTCGTCTTCGGAAACAGCAAATAGAAACTGGCAGCTGGCCCGTTCTATTGGAATGACAGAATCACAGTTCTCCTCCAAGGATGGGTCTGGTATCGCATACTTTGAGTATAGAAGTCCGGATGCATCGGTTTTCAGATTTTTAAGCGATGGCATCAGGGGTGGAATAACAGTGTATTTGTAGTGCAACGGGTACATAACATTTGCATTACAGCCATTGATACAAACTACAGCTGAGATTCCGGAGAGAAAAGTAGATGCAGACAGTGCCAAATCACCACTCTTCGAAGTTGACAGGACCCCTACACCAGGACCTTGGACCTAAAACAGACAGACAAAAACATAATTAGTCCAAATTTACAGTCAGTCTATCAAAATCAAAGCTAAAGAGACAGATGCTTTGATGCTGGAGGGGCTACAAACAAATGGGTGACCTAGTCTCCAGCCACAAGTTGGCAGTATCAACACGCATGCTGAAAAGGGGATTGTAACTAAATGTACCTTTTAGTCCACATTATTATTTGCATGTCACTTACTTACCTGTGGATGTTCTCGGAGAAAGTCTATAGCCTTTTCAAAATACTCCAAATCAAAGTGTGTGGGTGGCACTTTAGGGGGGTCATTGTATCCATAATATGCAAGGGCCAGAACCGCAAAACCCTTTTTGGCAAGCAAACTGGCCCTGATTTCATTCACACCCCCTCCTAGAATATACAAATCCAGGACTCCAGGAAATGGTCCCTCTCCTGAGGAAATAACAGACAAGGTCCCGTGAAATACAGCGAGGTGAGGTGATAAGCCTGTATAGGCTACCTTGCATTGAAAGACACTTAACAGGGATGACCAGCAATGCATTATTTTTATTTTTTTTGAAATTACACTGATTATAATGAAATAGCCCATAATAAGGAATTCAAATGTGTATGTGCTTTCACAGCACATTGGAGAAAGACAACGTTCGATTGAAACTAGGTTTAAATAATATTTTCATTTGTGATATCTGTCACTAACCTGGAGGCAAAAATAGGACTCCACTAATATTTGTTTGCAAGGGTATCCTCTTCACTCCTTCCATTAGGAACCGTCTCTCATTGGTCTTTGAGACCAGAACCTCGCCGGATTCCCCATCGAGTACATCAATATTAACCAGACTGGGACTCAGCACATTCTTTTTCGTCATTTTCTTGTGGGGGACCTCTGGTGCCATGCTCCAAAACAAGCCCATGGGCTCAACTCCAGAGTAGCTGCCTCCAAGACATGGAGAGGTGCAGACGTCCACCTGTCCAGATTTATCTGCTGCGTACATAGCGGTGGCCTTGAAAACGTATCCTTTGTCATCGACAAGTTTAGACCTTAAAGTCACGCACTGGTGTGGAAAAAGCCCATACACTTTTAACTGCACCGGTTCGTTAAAGAAACAACGACTGCTGGGCAAAACTTTCAGTTGCACTTGTTTCGAAGATTGCGAATGGGTCTGCATTGCACATATATAATACTTTAAAAAAGAAAACCCCTTTGACAATCGCCGAAAGTTCATTCTTGTTCTGTTTGTTACTGCAATAATTATTTGAGAAAACGTTAAAATGCTACCCCCTTGCTGCTTGGCGAGCACTTGCTTCAAATGCATAGAACATCATTAGCAACTGTCGCTAACCGTGTCTGATTCGCCAGTCGTTCGTTGCCGTTGGTCTAACTTCTTATTTAGGTGCTCCAAATAAAAATAGAAACAGATCACAAACGTTTCACTCTTTTGTAAACTACTGAATATAATTAGTAAACAGACTCACTGTTTTTGTTTTTGTAATTTTAAGAGGCCAAATAAGAGTAAAGATGTTATGGTTTATAGCTAATCGCAGCATTCTTATTTCATCTGCGTGCAAGAAAGCAATCTCCTGCAAGTTAGACCATTACGCCATTATATTCTCGAGGTCATTCATTCTTTCAATTTAAAACTAAAGTGCGTTTATTTTTGTTTCTACCTAAACATTAAATATTCCCACTTGGTTCGTTATAAATGTGGGGTGATATTGTATGTTTGACAACAGATAACTACAGTATAGAATTAACTGAACTAGCCACCAGGTGGCAATGTTAGCATAATTAAATGGGACCCTAAAGCCTGCTTTTTCCAACGGCACCCGCATATAGACAGGTGGGATATTCTCCTGATAAACTAATGATGTTTTACAGACGCAAACACACTGTAAGACAGTGGAATTAGTACTGCGTGGATAAATGATTAGGCCCCCTCATTTCCATTCCATTTCTAATAATGGGACCACAAGTATCACTGGAATCGTTACAAGTTACAACAAGTTCATCGCAAATCAATTGAGTAGTCTGGTGAAATAAATGCCATACACATTACATCCAGTCACATTATTGTTCCTTTACCAGCATTCCTTTATGCGCTGAAACCCTCAACGACTCCTTCATCTCTATTTGACTTGACTACTGTTACTCACTGCTCCCTAACATTGGCTCCCTCTCACTCCATAAACTCCAAATGGTTCAGAATTCTGCAGCTAGAATTCTCTCCAGCACCAAGTCCTGGAATCACATCACCCCCGTCCTCCATGATATGCACTGGCTACCTATAAAGCAACACATCAACTACACAATCATCCTTCTGACTTTCAAAGCCCTTCATAACCTCACCTCCACCTACCCGACTGATCTACTCATCCCATACCAACCAACAAGGTCTCTGAGATAATCCACTGTCGGCCCACTCATCGTCCCACATTCAAAACCCTCAGAGCCATAGGAACAGAGCATTTTCCAGAATGGCACCAACCCATTTCCCCTGTCTGTCACAGACACCATTAACATTTTCAAGTCCTGTCTTAAAACCCACCTCATCACCTTGGCATACAACTGACTACAACCCCCCTCCCCTCTTCACACATATTCACGTAATCATCTCTTCTGTTTTCTTTCAAAATCTCCCCAGCGGTTTCCTGTTTTAATACAATCTATGTAATTACTGGTCTTTCTTTGTTTATTTCATGTGTGTTTGTTCTGTCTTATTGTTCTAGTATGTTCTCAGTTGCAAAGTGCTTTGGGTGTCTGAAAAGCAATATATAAATTAAATGAATAATTTTTATAATTGCTAAAGATCTCCATTACTTGCAGGCTATTTAAAGCCGCAGGAGTCCCCATGCCATAGTGCATCAATGAATGCACCAGCACTTGCGTTTAAATTGGCTGTTGATTTCTGTCCTCATGGCCCACAAAAGCACCTTGAACAGGTTCAAAGACGAATTCAGCTGTCAAGAGAGACAGACCCGCAGAAGTCCACCTGATGAAAAAAAAATAGATAAATAAACTGCTAGGCTATTTACACGTGTTACAAAACAACTCCATCCACTTGTAATTAATTTGATTTGCACTGAATTTTTTTCTAAATAACATTGGCTGTTATATTAGCTTGTCAGCAGTAGCCCGATAATTACTTTCTATTGTCCGAATCACCTGAACGCATAGCATTTACTAGGTTCACCTCTTGGCTTGTGGACCAAGTTCCCATGGAGACCGGGCGAAAGCGAGGCAGCTGGTGGAGTTCGTACCGTTTCCGCCTGTCTTCTGTACGAGTAAGCAAAGCGTATAACTACAGCACGGGATCCGGAGAACAACACTACTTAGCTGGTTTCTGCGTTAGATATCCAATGTGAGTGAGCGATATTAACATCTATTAAATTAGTATAGACTGTTATGTCTGTGCACCGAAAGTAAGGAAAAAGCGGAGGGCTTGCTTGTAGCCTTTCTTGGTAAGTGTATTTTTTTTTGTCAAGTACAGCAAACGTCTAACGTCAGCTAACCCTTAGTTAGCCAAGCTTGGTAAGCTAATGCAACACTGGAAATCGACATCGGGGAGAACAGTCAGTGCTGTTGGCTTCGTGCTAGCCTGGCGTAAAGGTCTTTTGTTGTGCCTCCCCCATTGGCCTATTTCATTGTAAATGTTGAAAAAACCGTTTTCTATTATTGTAAGGGAACAATGAAGAGTTGAAATTGGAAGTAATGTCAGCTATAGTTCTCAAACCCACATAACCTAATTCGATCTACGTCTTTTGTTTCTAAACTAGCCTTTGTTGGAGTACATGAAATTACTGTGAAGTCTGACGTCAATTTTCCGGTCTAAGTTATCTTACTGATATTATTAATAATTTATATTATGTCAATAGGAAATATACATAAAAATAGGCAGATCATTGTTGGCAGGCCCAGAGTTGCCAGACTAATAATTTCGATCACGGTTATTGAGTTATTACTGTGTTGTACACTCTTACAGTAGACATTTGCAGTCATTGTCATTGCAAGATTGTATACATACATGTATAAACTTGGCCAATTTTTATGCAGATAGATTAATAGTTATTTTTGGGAGTGTAAACTTCCACCGAACTCAAAACTGACCGCGTCAGTTAAAAAGATGAACCGTGACAATATGAAAGTGAAATCGCTTTACATTGCCGACTTCATGTCCTTATATTTTGATGGTAATAATAGTCCTGTTTTGTACTTTTTCTTACTCGTCGTTACATTGCCCTGTTCAAAATTGTACCCTCGATCACTTGTATTGAAATTTCAGTGGGGATCTATGCTTTCTCTTTTGGCATTGTTATAAAAATGACTTGAATCATGAACTGTTATGATATAAATGACTAAATTCGATGCGTTTCCCTTTTCTGAGAGCATTGCGTTTATCGTTTGGATATCGGAATGTTATGAAATAAATTATGTATCGCGGAATTAAAACTGAAACATCCGCTGTGGCCTGTCTTCAAATAACCCGAAACGTTTGTCTTCTGGCTGTTTTTGTCCTACAGCTGTATGTACAGTCAGGTACCCTACTGCACTCTTTGTTTAAATAGCTCCTCTCAGTACAGTTGCACGTGTCGACGCGTGTGACTCCGCATTGGCTGCTCTAATGCCATTGCTATTTTCATCAGACATTATCTGTGCAGATACTTTTGAGTGTGATTTTTTGAAGAAGTTTACAGTTGTCATTTGGTTCATAAAGATTCTAGAAAACTGAACTAGGACTTTGCTGTTTTTTTTTGTTTTTTTTTGAAACCCCGCTGTTGATTCATAGCCATCGTGGTTCAGATGATTGTGTACTTTTTTGCTTTTCTTTCTTTCTTCCATATCAATTATTTTATGACATAAGCCAAGGTTATGCCACCAGCCTGTTCTAAACTAAATATTTTGCTGCTACTCTGAAAAATCTCTCTCTCTATTTCTCACCACTTTATTTCTTCACACCTCTCTCTCGCCCCCTCCCTTTCCCTGCTCTCTCCCTCGCTCTCTCTCTCTTCTCTCTCTCTCTCTCTCTCTCTCTCTCTCTCTCTCTCCCTCTCCCTCTCTGAGGTGCAGAGGCACAGAGGGATGCCCCGGCCCTGCAGGGCTTATCCCTGCATAATGCTGGTTAACAAAGAGGCCTTTCTGTGCTGCCATGCAGAGCCCCCTCACAGGGATCCCTCCGTAGCCCTCATCCAGCTCCACCATCAGAGGCTGAAGGCATTTGCACAGAGCCTATCGGGTGGAAATCTCTTTACGGCTGTTCCTCTGGCACACTGAGTGCTTTCTGTTCCCAGACACATGCCTGCTCGACTCCCCTCCTCGACTCTCTTTGAGCTGCCGGAGCCCTGGGCAGCTGAGAAACCGCAGTAGCTGCCTCACTGCCCGGCTCGCTGGCTGGCTGGCTGTTTGGAGTGGAGTGGAGAGCTTTATATATTTTTTCCAGCCCAGAGCTTGCCAGACCGACTAAATCTGTCCCGCTTTCCACACCCCTTAAGAATTTCAGATTCTCTACAGAATATCCAAAGCTCCTAAACTTAATTTCCATGAGGGGGGTACAAAACTTTACCCTGGTTTACAGTTGTATCTCTCATTTATCCGCCGAAAATAAACCAATCCTTTTGAACAGTGTTGACTAGAGACATCAGTGTGTTTTTTTCTTCTTCTGTTTTTGACCGAGAACATGATTTGCAACTACTTCTGGTGGTTCCTCTTCCTATTCTTACAATAAACTACAGTCTGTTGCGAATAGTGTCTTCAAGTTTGCCTGTACCAGCCTCGCCTTGGCATCCTAGCCCATCCGTTTTCATGGAGCAGCCAGTATGACCCCTCTTTGCCCTGACCACAGAAGAACACTGCTTCCTTATTAGGTTATAGCCTAACTTAGAGCACAAATTCAGGCCTAGCATTGGTCACTGCCAATTACACGTTTTGCTGTTGTACTAAAGGTCGCTGTCAATTAGCCATTTTATGGTTTTATATAACTCAAATCTTAATGTTAGTGTCTTGTTACAGTTATTATTTTAAAGCTGTAAACATTGACTCAGTCATTTCCAACCCCATAAGTTTTTAGAGAAGTGAAGAAGAAATTCCTTTTTCCTGCACATGTAGATGGCTTTATAATGTTAAATGATTCTGTCCATTCGCGAAGATTCCCAGCTTGAAATTACCCTGTGTTGACCAATCATGCTAGGGCTAGATATATGTTTTGTCCCATAGTTAAGAGCATAACTGCATCATAAAGTTAGATTTGGTGATATTGTCAATAGAATGGTGCTCGGGGTCGTGAACAGCAGGAGGCGAACCCATTCCTCTAATCCATTTGACACACTCTTACAGTGAAATTGCAGTAGCGCTTTTACAGTAAAGGGTAGCTCACGGCAGACATTTTGGAATGACTTCAGGGTTACAGCAGAAGGCGGTTATGACTCAGACCAACTTTTTCCAGTGAACAGGCTCCACTCCAGGCCATATTGGTTTAGTTAATCAGGCTGCTGTGTATTTTACTGGTTTTCACAACCATGGGTTAATGTTTTACGACTCCCTTGTCAAAGACGCCGTCGTGAGAAAGCAATTAAGTGATTTCTCCCCAAGTTTTCTCTGCCAGCATCCAGGCCAGTCAATTCTCTGCTCCTCGCGAGGTCCAAGCTCTGCTATTCAAACACATTCTCAATGTGTGTTTATTTACTCCCAGAAGAGTGGCTTTGAGCTTCAAACAATGTAGAGGCTGGTCTCAAAGTGTCCTCTCTTTGTTGTTAACGGAAGGCCTTGAAAGAATTCAATCGAGGTCCAAAGTCTATAGCTTTATTGCCTGAACCTGAGGCTGTCTGCAGCGATCGACTTCTGCCTCTATGAAGCCAGAGTTGATCTCGCTCCGGGCTCGATCGAACGGCTTTGTGTGGTTCAGGGATTTGACTCTGCCCCTTGGCACAGTCCCCTGCCCATGCTGTCCTGCCAAGAGTCACTTGCGTCACCGTCTCCCACCAGCCTGCTCTGCGTATGCAGGTACACCTCCCTTATCCCCTGGCAGCAGTGCCCAGACCGCACAAGTGTGGCAGTGAGGGGTACCGTATAATGAGTACCGCCACCAACTGTGTGTAGCATAATGACAGAGAGAAAGAATGTGTGTGTGTGTGTGTGTGTGTGTGTGTGTGTGTGTGTGTGTGTGTGTGTGTGTGTGTGTGTGTGTGTGTGTGTGTGTGGTAGTTGCAAAGTACGCCATGCCCATTTCCTCCCTGTTTGTGAGCTTCCCTGTGCTGGGTTGTTTTTTGGGTCTTGCCGGGTAGCACCAGGTCCATAGCCTTCATGCCGGTGCCAGCTGCCACACAGCCGAGCGCCAATCAAATCCCTGACCTCTTCAGCGGACATGCTATTAGCTCAGCATCTTTGGGGGGCGGGGGATAATGGATCTGCTGCCCTCTCTAGAGAGATGTTCTGTGTTGCCTCCAACCCCAGCACAGCTACTGCTGACTAATTC
The DNA here is from genome assembly GCA_036024795.1 of Galaxias rostratus. Classification (NCBI taxonomy): domain Eukaryota; kingdom Metazoa; phylum Chordata; class Actinopteri; order Galaxiiformes; family Galaxiidae; genus Galaxias; species Galaxias rostratus. Next base: position 1,571 of record JAVQJS010011161.1, on the reverse strand, counting down.
CCTGCAATCTCTTTCGCTACGCAATCAAGCCCTAGAGGTGCAGAGCTGCACCTGAATCAGAATGCGGTTAGTTGAAATGATTGCTCACTTTTTCTTCCCCTGGAGCGTCCAGACGCTTCAGTGGAGGGCTGGCTGTTGCTCTGCTCCTGCTCTCTGAGAGGGCTTTGACAGTGAGTCATGTTCTGCTCACAGTCCTGCACCCAGCTGTTTCTGGGAAGCAGACAGTTCATTTCCCGTTCTGAGCTTTGGGCTCTGGTCCCTAGTCTGGTCTGGGATTTGGACTCTGGGCTCTGGTCTTGGCTCTGGTCTGGGCTCTGGGCTCTGGTCTGGGTTTGGGTCTGGGCTCTGGTCTGGGTTCCGGTCTTGGATCTGGACTGGTCTCTGGACTGGTCTCTGGACTGGTCCCCGGTCTGGGACCTGGTCTAGGCTCTGGGCTCAGGGTACTGGGCTCAAGACTCTGGTCTAGGCTCTGGACTCTGGACTATGGTCTTAGATCTGGTCTGGTCAGGGCTCTGGTCTGGGTCTGGTCAGGGATCTGGTCTGAGCTCAGGACTCTGGTCTAGGCTCTGGGCTCTGGTCTGGACTCCGGGTCTGGATCTGGTCTGGACTCTGGTCTTGTCTGAGCTCTGGACTCTGGGTCTTGGATCTGGTCTGGACTCTGGTCTGGTCAGGGCTCTGGTCTGAGCTCTGGACTCTGGGTCTTGGATCTGGTCTGGACTCTGGTCTGGTCAGGCCTCTGGTCTGAGCTCTGGACTCTGGATTCTGGTCTGGTCAGGACTCTGGTCTGGTCAGGGGTCTGGTCTGGACTCTGGGTCTTGTCTCTGGTCTGGTCTCTGGTCTGGGCTCTAGGCTGGGATCTGGGATTTCACTCCTACACACTTTCTTCTGTGTGGGTTTTCCATGCTGCTGTTGCTGCTGTTGCAGCTGTGTGTCCTGCTGCACTCTACTCTGCCATTATTGTTCAAGTGACGTGTCCTTGGCTTACTATCTCTCTGGTCTAACCCTGTCTGACTCAATCTCTCTTTTTCTCTCTGCCTCTCATTGTTTCTCTCCGTTTCTTTATTTTCAATGGAATAAATTCATAGATTATATATATTTATATTTATATATATATATATAATTAAAAGATTATATATATCTTTATTGCAACATACAAGACAATGAAAAAATACCAAATGACGTCGGTTCTTTGTCTTTCGCGGGGTGCTGAGATTGTAGTTGCTGATGTGTTTGAGATGTATTTTGGAGTGACACTAATTTTTTTCAAAATGTTTTAGATTCACACATTTTATGGAGAAGAGAATCTGTAGCACTTTTACTACGTAGGAGGAACTAAATCACCGTCTCAATTTGTCTTCACTGTTGAAAGTCAGAGAATTGTTTCTCCTTTGTTTGCCAGGTTTATCTGTGCCTAGCAGACTCAATGACTAGATTGCTGTCTCTCTCTCTCTCTCTCTCTCTCTCTCTCTCTCTCTCTCTCTCTCTCTCTCTCTCCCTCTGCCTCTCTCTCTCTCTCTCTCTCTCTCTCTCTCTGTGTGTCTGCCGGCCCCCCTGACGGCCAGCTTTAATTG
>JAVQJS010011158.1:0-26889 GCA_036024795.1 Galaxias rostratus | reverse complement strand
GACTTCGGGCGAGAGGCGGGGTACATCCTGGACAGATCCATTGCAGGGCTAACATAACGACATACAACCACTCACACACCCATTCACACCTATGGACAATTTAGAGTCACCAATTAACTTGCATGTGTTTGGACTGTGGGAGGGAACCGGAGTACCCGGAGGAAACCGTTTATATATATATATATATATATATATATATATATATATATATATATATATATATATACACATTTATATATGTGATAAATATGTTTTCTCTCAGAACTGCAGGCGGAGGAGGAAGTGTTGGAGGAGCGTTGCCGGGACACAGAGGAGCATGTGAACGAGCAGGAGTACCTCCTCGGAGAGCTCCGCAGTGAGCTGGGCCACAAGGGGGCACTGGTGGGCGCCCTGCGTGCCAACCTCAAGGACAAAGAACGTCGCTTCCTTGAAGAGCTGAAGCGGCGGAGCCACCGTTCCACCGTCCTCAATACGGAGCTGCAGAAACAGACGGAGGCAGCCGCCTACCTCTCTTTCCAGCTCCACTCCGCCAGGCAGCAGCTCCACCACCAGAGGCTGCAGCAGAGGCAGGGCCTCATTGCCCGGGCCCACAGTCAGGGGGCCCGGCTGGGTCCAGAGTGGAACCTCTCCCCACAGCATCACTCCCATGGAGAGTCCACAGCCAGCGCTGCCCCGGTGGTCAAACCCAAACGCAAAAACGGCAGGGCCTCCTCGGGTTCCGTGTGGGGGGAGAGGTCCAGGGAGTGCGTCCCCATGGAGCGGGTTACGGGCCCAGCGGAGCCCACATGTATGCCCGACCCCGCTCTCTTCCTCCACCCCCGCAGACACAGGGCCCGGGCCAGGCACACCCCCGCCCACAGACCGCCTCTGCCCGGCGTGGAGAGAGAGAGGGAGATGCAGGGGGAGGACAGAGGGGAGAGACAGATGGAGCCCCAGGAGGATGTACTCAGGCTGGCATCTGGAGGACCCCTTCCTGCCGTGGCAGAAGCTAAGGCTGACTAGTCCTTGCTGCCACATACCTCTCTCAGTCTGATCGCTAATGCTGTTTGCTTTTCGTCTTGCACCTTCACTCGATTTTTAGGGACATACATTTGCAGCTGTTTGAATTATAACACTCTTACTCTAGGACTAGGTATTGCCGAGTAAGATGTGTTTAAAAAAATATTAATATAATTCTACAAGTATCCTTAAATTACTGAGCTTGGCCAAACCCAATTGAAATGTCAAGAGTTCCATATGGGGCGAATTTTTTCCTTTGGGCTAAGTATTTATACATGGGGCCTTATAGGCGTGTCGGTCAGATTGAACTATGACCTTTAGGTTAGCCATTTTGGGGGACTACTGCACTGTTGCACAGGCCCCTAGGTCCTTATATAAAACAGTCAACCGTTTCTTCTTTGACTTCACATTTGTTTGACCTTGATTCAGTTGTCTCACAACTGAAACTTTGCAGAGCGTCAGACAAACAAACTGTATGGGTCCTTGTCCTGTGACTCATACAGATCTGTTGATATCTTAATCGCTCATACAACCATGTCTAGCAGTGATATTTTAAAGTTCTCTGCTGCTTTGTTCATGTACACATTATACTTCTATAAGCACTCAAACCATAGCATCACATGTTGTGGTCTCACATTCCGCATAGGTTTGTGTGGGTGTCATTCTATAGGCGTGCCTCTTATTTTGATTATTGAAGTATGAAACTAATAATATTAAACTAAAATAATTTTTATAAACTTTGAACAATAAACATTTCTGTTTAGCTGGTCGATAGCATGCGTCATGCACTACTCAACATGTGCTGAGTTGCCAGTGGTCTGCAATACCTTGATGTTTGATACCACTGTACTACCGCAGTCTAGACTCCAGGAGGGTTCTATCTCTGTGTCCTTGAGAAAGAACATGGTTGGTGTTGTCACACTATTAGACCAAATGTTTCTCTCAGGTGTGGAAACATATTTATTTGTGGTTTACTTTTAGGATCTGAGGGTTTATTTGGAGCTTTCTGTTTGCCTCAGGAAGGATGAGGGAATACTATTTTTAGTTTTCGTCATTTGGGTGTGGCTGAATATTGTTTATTGGTATTGTTTGAGTTTGACAGTGCACATTGTGAATTCTTTGGTATGCATATCACGTTTTGGCCGTGAGTTCTGCATATTTTACATGCATAAGATCTGCCAAATTAGTTCAGATGTATGTAGTTGTGTGCATTTCAACAGTTTAATTTAGATGGAATATCAGTAGACTTCCTAAGATTAATTTGCACATAGCGGCCTCTAGTGGTATACAACGGAGCAATTTTATTTTATAAAAAGCACTGCGAAAAGTAAACATTCATAAACTTCAGTGGCTTTTTGTTTGTGTATAAAGACAGAAAATCCTGTTGCTAATATACATTTTAGTGCGACGTTTCTACCATTTTTTTTAAACTAATCTCAACCTTATTTCATTGATTTAGACTTTGTAGGCAAAAGACTAAAGCGCAGTGCTGTGAGGATATTAAGAAACAGTAATTCCTTGGAACCGAAATGAGCCAACTTTTTACTTATCACTTAAAGAATGACATCGTTTCGACAAGTTTCTAGACGCTGTAATCCATTGGTTTGAGTAATCAGACAGTTTTATGCGTAGAGATTTAGTGTTTTTGAGCCATACCTTTGGGAAGCAATAGTAACATTAGAGTAAAGAAATATGACTAATAACCCAATGGATAATTTAAGGTATTTACATATATCTTATATAATGACTAATTAGATTGATATGTTTTATGATTGTATTCTTACATATTTTTATGATTGTTTAGCTCCATATTTTATAGGATTATGGATTATTTATTTGAATAGGCTATGTTGATTGTTACAGTATTAAGGAGTTAAGTGTGTCATAGGTTTCGTGGGTAACGGTCCTCATTGTTGGGGTAACAACAAGATGCAGACCAAAACCTGAGGCTTTGTTTCAATAGTTTATTAGGAAAATTAAAAGAAATCATCACATCACTTGATACTGCTTGTTCAATATATTGAGTTCACACCTATGGTGGCACATTGTTAACGGGGATCTATTTAACTTGGCATTGTTTACTATTTTGTCTGCTTTTAACAAACATATTAATCGTGGTTTAAATCATATTACTGAAAAACGATGCCTGGCTCCGTTAACGCACCGTAGGGGAACCTGCTGTTAGACTGTTAATATTTTATTCCAAGTCTTGGTATTATAGATACAGGGATTATGCATTGTGTAGGCTGCATATCTATTGGACACATGTAGGTTTAATGTACTGTGGTTATCAAACTCACTCTGTCTTCTCTGCAATGTAGAGTGAGACCTAGAATTCAAATGAAGAACAATCCATGTAATTCAGTGAGAATCAGTGCATATTGGCAGTGGGCAGACTGTAAGCACAGCGAGCAACAGAAGCCTACCAGTCACTTCGTTAGTCCAACGGTGGCACCTTGTCGTCATATCTCTTCGAGGATATTAAAAAAACAAAAGTCGATTCGTTGGCTATTTTGTTTTTATATATTTCATAATATGTATCTGACTTAATTTACCTACCTGCATGCTGAAATTAAAATAAAAAAGCATCAGACATTTCCTCTGTAGAGAAAGTCTTCCATTTGTTAGAAGCAGATTGTATACTTCAGTGATACAAAGGTGTATTGTTTTTCAACATTTCAACATGTGAGAGCATTTTGTAATGCAAAAGAAACTGTCTGTAGTGGCTCGCATTATTGCATCTTGGTTGACATGTTTTACCCGGGGAGTGTGTTAGGCTATATGTATAATACACTCTTTATGTTTAATTTCCTTGCAATAATGCGTTATGACGTGTTTTATAACTTAATGGTATACAAAGAGTAATTCAGACGGACATTGTCTTTCTCTAAGGTTTATGGTCCTTATATTTGACTACCGCATATACTGTGTTAGCGACCTACTGGAGAACTAGGGCTGTGTGGTCTACACAACATTTTAATAAATTTGAGGACGAGGTTGTTGTGTGACATGTTTTTTTCTTCTATTCTTCCATTTTGAAAATAAGGCATGCATACATGGTCAGAATATGCTTAAAATGCTAGATATTAATCTGGTACACATTGCACGTATTTTCTAAGTACAAAACTGTAGCTATTAATTCCATATCATTTCAGACACAATTATATCGATATTTTCCTCGACACCTGATGATATTAAGTTTCATCACAGAACTACACATTCATTTGACTGATTTGGTGTTTAGTACCAGTTCGATAAATCTTGAATACTTTAGTTAATACTGCTTTCTTAAAGTGCAACCATATAATTGCAATACTATTACTTTTGTTTAAAATGCACCCTTTTTCTCGCTACGTCTTATATTACTGTCAATGTGATCACTACAGGGAGGGACACTCGTCACAAAGGATGCCAACCTAATAATTACATTTGATAGTATCGTATATTTTGTAGCGGGCTAAACATGTGCTCTTTCTGGAATATAATATATAACTAGTCCAGTGAGACTTAATACAACGGTGTTCCCCAAACATGCTTTATTCTTCTTAACAGGATTACAGGCAGCCAATCCGAGATGAGTAACTCAGAAGCAGACAGATGTGTGCCGGTTTCAAACTTAATTTATAAAAGGGAAACCCGAGCTTTAGCCTGAAAAGGCAAAAGTGTTTATATGTAATAATTGTCCTGTTGCTGTTTCCGTAGCTTGACGTTTCGGGGGGTGGGATGGAACGCAAAGGCAAAGGGGTCAAGAGGAGGAGGAGACACCACGTGTGACTGCCATGTACAGCACTGTCCTTCCAGTATACTTGTTTTTGAAAGATCGTACCCTTTGCATGTCGTTCGCTAGCGTTTAAGCTGAAAATCTAAACGTTTAATATCGCAGTTTGAGCAACGGATTTTGTTGCCATCTTTTTTTTGCCAGCAGCTAGCTGCCACACTGACTGCCAACAATGGTGAGCAAGACAGATGACACCCCGGCGTCAGTACCTAACGTTAACTGTAACACAGTTGATTTTCCTGAAGAGGGAGATACCCAAGACATCAAGGAGACCACCAAAACATTGCTGAAAGATTCATGTGCTTGTGGTGAGTGTCAAATAATTGCAAATAACGTTTTGCGCGGTTTCTTATGGGTAATTACGCTTGGTAGCAACGTTATACATATTACGTTAGATAACGTTGACTCAGTGTGCAGTCAGTGACGAACAGCTGCAGTTGAGCAAAAATGATCAGCTAATACCATTCAACTTGATTAACGTTACCCTTCGACATGGGTTTGCTGCACCCTCTTGCCCTGGGCTGGTTAGTGACATGTTGTCAACCTACGAGTTGTCCGACCTAACTTTGGTAGCACCTAGCCATCGTCACTAAGTGGCTCCGAAGTAACCATTACGGTTAGCAAACGACTTATCTGAATTAGTTGTTTAATTTATGGCACGATGTCATCATCTTCGTTTTTAACTGACGTTGACATTAGCGGGTAACGTTCGATGGTTCAAATAGCCCTGAATGAAAAATTAATCTGGCCATTGAACTATCAAGTAGCTAGCTCGCTAGTTAATTTTTACTTAACGATCGTTAGGTAACGTTAACTTGTTTGGTTGTCTGTATATTACTAGCGTTGCCATTCATTTGCTTTCTGCAGAGTTGGCTTATTCAATTCCATTAAATGCGGGATGTTTGCTTGGTAACGTTCGTTAAGTGTATGTTAGGCTAGGTCCATTCAATCATCAAAGTCAAGTCATGACAATCTCATACCCTACCGGCTAACGTTAGCGAGCTAGCTAGATCTCACAATGCGAGTCAGACTTCACGTGAGCAAGTCGCTGTTAGGCTAACGTAAGTATTAGCAAGTTTAGCCACACTGCTAATATGGTGTTGCCTTGGTTCCAAGCCAAACAACAAACCTTGTCTTATAATTGGACACAATGACATTCTACTGAGAAGTTGGTCAACATTGCCACTTATTAACGTTAGTTCACTGTCAAAGTAGACTTCCAAGGACTGGCGCACATGCTCTGTTAGCTAACAGCATGTTGAATGGATTAACTGAACTGAAGGTCACCTTCATTGGAACTGTATATCGCAACCTAGAATAAGGGGGTCTCAGCAATATGAGACTAGTTGTTTTACGTTTATTTGCTTTATTAGATGGTTGAAAAAGCCAGGTATTATTATGAGAAGGACACACACGTAATCTGTGTCATATCGAAGTAGCCTGATATGTTCTCACTTTGGCATTGCCCTGTTGGTTGTCCTGGTATTTGCTCAGTTCCCCCTCCCGTTCAGAAACATACAAGTCGAGTGTTCCTCGACCGGGAAGTGGAAGTTGTATTTGATAAAATCATGTTGCTTGCACGGTAAGAGAAGGTTATTCTAAACAAATTGAGATTGTGTTGTTGTCGGTAAGTGCCGTAGCAACATTAGGTTTTATGTGTATTTCACAATTCATTGGCTGAACATATTATTAGACAAATTACAGGTAGATGTGTTACCCTTTGTGTGACGTTTGGCGGTGTAGTTACACAACTTCTAGTTGTAGACAACCCCATAACTCACTGTCTCATGAGTATCAGATCTTTGTTCTGTATCATTCCTGTCCTTGCCACGCAAACTCACATTGCACATATAAAAAGATCAATAATTATCAAAGCTATTGATTTACAGTTGCAGTCTTTGTCATTTCAGAAGTCCTAGTAAATGTAGTTTGTATGATGATGAGGAATAAACCCATTAGCAACATATTGTTACATGATATAACACAATTAACCAGAGCCGTGCTTTAACTGTTTTGGCCCTTCAGTTGTCTCCATTAATTAATAATCATCTCGGTATAGCTATACCTTAACCCCTGAAGGAATGTTCATTTGCGGACAGCCTTTTAAAACAAGCTCATCAAACTATCCTGCTTTTGTTTTTCTTGTGATCATAACCTCAAATTTTCAACACACAAAAAAAGAACCATTGACCCAATATCACAGTAACGTTAGCTTTTGGCCTAGCCCCTAAGGAGGTTGTGACGGACTGGATTTTGTAGACTGATTGGTGTACTGGTGAGTCTTGTTAGTGGGTTTAAGAAGCTTAAGACGGGGTGACTAAACTACCAAACTAATCTTTGGGGCTTTCACCAACAATTTACACAGTTCCCCTTTGCCAGAATAATGGCTTGTTTTATCAGTCTTGTTATAGGTTTATCCTATTGCCTAGTTTATTATATTTTCATGCCACAGTAATAACCCAAAACATATGTCAGTGCTGCATACACAGAAGTGTAAGAATCAACCTAAGGTATTACATTTTCCTTGTTATAAAACCTCAATGCAGATGCATGACTTTGCAGTTTGATTCACCCTGTGTACCTGTATAGTAAGAGGTTGCCATCTTGTGGTGTGATAAATCTACAACTTTGGTCCATTATTTATTTCTTAAGAAGGCCTTGCCTGGTGTTTTCATTTAGCTCTTTCTCTGTTGTGTTGCCATGCCAGAAGTCATGGTCTGTGGGGCTATGTCAAGGGCCATCCAATGGATGGCAAATTAATTAATCTGCAGTCAAAGTGGAAAGGGCTCTGGTTAACCGCAGAGAAAGATTCACACACACATGCACATGCACAGAGAGAAACAGTGATACAATCAGTTTTAGAAGTGACAGGATTAAACAATCAGGGATTTCACTAGATCATTTGGATGAGTGGTCAGGGAGTTGGTCTATTAACCAGAGAGTGGGTTAAGGTTGTTATGTTTTATTACCTCGTCAGGGTCTAAATATAAGGTCCTATTTGTATTATTCATTTTATTATTATTAAAGTTTCACAATGTTCCTTGCCACATTTTATTATTTTAGATGAGCCATAGTGATTCAGCGGAAAATGCTATAAGATGTTTTCCAACTGAACTAGTTTTCAGGGGATATGTGAATGGGCTGGAATTTGTACTTGAGGTGATAGAATCCTTTTAGAAAGGCCTTGCCTTTGTTATTGTGTGACACCTCAAGGTTATACTTTTACAGTAATTACTTTGTAACAACAGTACTTACTGTTGGATGGACTGCACATATTTTTTGTTGTTGTTTGGTGATTGTCTCTTTACTAATCTGCTTGAATTAAGATGGGGATAAAATCATGTTTCAGGCATGGGCCTTGACAATACCATGCGTACTCCAAAGGTTAATTTACTTGCTTCTTTTACATGATGCAATAGGTGAAGTGCTCTTTGCTCCAGACCTGAATTAACAATACCGGTCAGTTAGTTGACTATGGCTATTGCTGGCAGAGTTGTGTAATAATGACCTTCCCACAACACTGGCTCGTTCCTCATAATGTTTGGGGGAAATTGCAGTAAATTAGATTTTAGGATCATAGTTGTTTCACTTTTTTCTTTTTCATACTTTATCTAAATATGTCTTCTTGTGTTGTGGCTTTCTCTTAAAGTGATTTAGGTTGCCGCCAAATACCTAATGTCTGTGGCTACAAAATGAGCAAGGCAAAGTAGACCGCTGTGTGCTTTCTGTCCTTGTTCCAAAACAGAGTAACAAGCAGGGCCTTTTCTTCATAGAAGGCAGCAGGCTAGCGTGCCAGAGGAGGGATGTGGGATGGTAGTACTCCACATATAGGCCTGTCAGCTGATCAGTCACAATGTCAAGCTCCTTATGTATCTATGGGATGTCAGGCAACAACGGAAGTGATGTATAAAGGTTACCTTTACCAACCCCCCATCACACACCCACATGCAAACGCACACACACACCTTGCAGGTCTTTGCCCAATTAGGCATTTTACCAGGTCCAGGAGCCATCGTGAGGACACAGCTATGTCGACAGTAGGTTTTTGTTTGGTCAATGAAACGTTCTGTTTCTCTCTAGTTTTGCAACAGCTAGTTTGCTTTTGGTCAAGGCTGTTTTTGTTGGTATTCAGAACATGGCAAGCCCTTCTCCCCTCCAATGTGGACCCCGTACCCTTCTACCCCTCCCCCAGTCTGTGGGATGGGCCAGCTGTTTGCTCCTTCCCCCACCCCCTCTTCCTGACACTATGGTACCCTTGACAAGGAACAAGGACAAGGTGCTGGTGGCTGCAGTTGTCTTGGAACAAGGGCAACCCCCCACTACCTTAAGGCCCGGCCACATGGCCTCACTCATGTTCATAGATTATGTATCCATATTTGGCTTCAAGACCAGTTTGAATTTGTATTCATTTTTATTTGTACCTAACTAATATGTTAGTTTGTGACAATCTATATTTTTATATAATTAATGGTTAGAGAGTCTCTGGGTTAATTATTTGCATACATAGCACACATACTAGCATACAAACTAGCATTACATCCAGGTAGATTCAGTTCACTTCCCAGTGATGAGCATTGTGTTGTCAGGCTGCAATGTCTTGCATGGCTGCCTGTACATTCCTAAAGCTAATGGTCTTTGTTACAGCTCCAATTTCTTCCTATTGTTCCGTTGTCTGTCTTCGTAGCCGTCCCAGTTGTCCCTCCCACTGGAATTGTGATGTTAAGGTTTCTGTGAGCTCTCGTCTCTCCACTTGTCTAATACTTGTCTGGCTGCTCCACCAATGGCTGTTTAGAGCTACAGTTTGATCTCACGCTGCAGTGACCCAATAGCGGTGGTTTAGATTGAGAATTTTGTCTCTCTGTCCAATCACAGGACACGGTGCTGACGTAGCAGTAATGAACGGAGGGGGAGCCCACGACCACTTGGATGAGGCCGAGTCCAATCAGAATGGGGGCGCTGACACGGATGGAGGGGAAGAGTCCAGTGAGCAGGAAGTCATTGTGATTCAGGACACAGGCTTCACTGTTAAAATCCAGGCACCCGGAGCAGAGCCCTTTGACCTTCAGGTATGGACAAGGTGGACAATGAACAGGAAAGTGATAGCAAAACCATATCATATATAAATAGTCAGAATTAGTCAAATGGTTTGAACAATAGTAAACTAAATGTATGGAATGTCAGATTATGTATGGTTGTTATAAAGGATGCACACGTTGATCATCCTTAGAAATTGCTCTTGACGTGCGATGGATTTGCCTCGTAGTAACAATGTGCGGGCTTCTGTTTGCACCTGCCACCTGCAGGTGTCACCGCAGGAGATGGTGCAGGAGATCCACCAGGTGTTGATGGACCGCGAGGACACGTGCCACCGCACCTGCTTCTCCCTGCAGCTGGAGGGCAACGTGCTGGACAACTTTGCCGAGCTCAAGTCCATCGAGGGCCTGCAGGAGGGATCGCTGCTCAAAGTTGTGGAAGGTCAGTCCCTTTGTCGCTGTGGAACGTGGATCTAGTCACCTCACATTTAGACCATGGTGCCAGTGTCATAGCTGAATACACCGACAAGGGCAAGGCTGGAATGTGTAGTGCACACGTCAATAACAAGTTCAATGATTTCAGTCTGAGCATGTGGTCCGTGGTTTGGAGAGGTTATGCATCAGCAAACCTCCCCCAACCTTCACTGCAATCCCTGCTACAGAATGTCACATAATGTGTGTTTTATTATTATTTGTGTTGTTTTCCAGAGCCCTACACAGTGCGTGAGGCCCGTATCCACGTGCGTCACATCAGAGACCTGCTGAAGAGCTTGGACCCCTCAGACGCCTACAACGGCGTGGACTGCAACTCCCTGTCCTTCCTCAGCCTCTACACTGACGGGGACCTAGGAGGTGGGTGGCCTGTTGTTATATATCCTTAAGATTTCTGCTTGTGTTTCCTGCTTTTAAGTATGTTTTTAAAAATGTAGTTTTGTGTGTCCTAATTTGAATGTGACATATAATATTTTTTTATTTATTTTTATATTAAACGTGTTATACTGTATACTGGTCATGATTGGTTTTTGATGCCTCTTCTTCATGTATGTTTGCCGACCGTCCTTTATCCCGTATGATTACAGACAGTGGCAAGAGGAAGAAAAAAGGCAGTGAGTTGGAGCAGATTGACTGCACTCCCCCTGAGCACATCCTGCCTGGGAGCAAAGAGCGCCCCCTGGTGCCCCTACAGCCACAGAACAAAGACTGGAAGGTGATTTACCCAGTGGAACATTAACTGCACTGGTAACAGTGTGAGAGAGGCGTATTGTCACTACCTTAGACATTATTCATATTCCCGGAGAGGGCTCGTTGGTGATTATGATTTAGACCTGGACATCCACCCCTCTCCAGTCAATACATTGAGTAGATCTCTCCTTTGCCCCTCCAGCAAATGCATTGAGCTGACCTCCCCTTTGCCCCTCTAGCCAATGCATTGAGTAGATCTCTCCTTTGCCCCCCCACCCCCAGCCAATGCAGTGCCTGAAGGTCCTGACTATGAGTGGCTGGAACCCTCCACCAGGGAACAGGAAGATGCATGGTGACCTCATGTACCTTTCCATGGTTACCGTGGAGGAAAGACACATCAGCATCACAGCTTCTACACGCGGATTCTACCTCAACCAGTGAGAGAGCTCTGCCACAGGGTTCCTGTTGATATTACAGAGTACTAAGTACAGATTTGTTGGTAGCTGTTTTAGGATAGTTTTACGGATTAGCTTTCAACAAGGAATAAACCAATAAGGGTAGCTGATCGGTTTAATACTTGTTTTATTGCATTCAACATTTGTAGCTTTGATGCATTTAATGCTGTGCACTTTTAAACTCAAGGTTGCAAATCAAACAACGGGAGGCATGGATAACTTACTTCCTGTTCAATGTTCCAGGTCCACCACCTACACCTTCAACCCCAAGCCAGCCAACCCCAGCTTCCTCAGCCACTCCCTGGTAGAGATGCTTGGCCAGATCAGCCCCGCCTTCAAGAAGAACTTCACAAGCATGCAGAAAAAAAGGTGACACTTGTCTTAGAAACTGTCACTGAAGGCTGGCTTGTTTAAACCGCTCAGTTCCATTTTGAACGTGGGAAAATGTTCATGCACAGTACTCTGGATGACCCCACCATGGAATGGTTTCTAAACGCCTAGCCTGTTTTGTTTTATTCATGCTGTTAACACTCACAGTTCACCCATTTAAATGTGCTAATCTAGCTCTCGTTTGGCCTTTGATTGGCTGCAGAGTCCAGAGGCACCCGTTTGAGAGGATAGCAACACCTTTCCAGATGTACAGCTGGACGGCCCCACAGGTGGACCATTCCATGGACTGTGTGCGAGCAGAGGACGCCTACACCTCCCGCCTGGGCTACGAGGAGCACATACCTGGACAGGTGGGTTAGGAGTTCCAATGATACACACATACCTTGACAGCTGGGTTAGGGGTTCCAATGATACACACATACCTGGACAGGTGGGAGCGGTTACATAGTGGACACCTATGATGATGACTGTGCTGGCGTGTTGAGTACTCACACTGAATCTATACACAGATGATGATGTCTAGTTTTCCCTTCCAGACCAGAGACTGGAATGAGGAGCTCCAGACCACCAGAGAGCTGGCCCGGAAGAATCTGCCTGAACGCCTGCTTAGAGAGAGGGCCATCTTTAAGGTACAGCTCATAGCATACACAAACAAAGCACTGTTCTGCATTAAGAGTCTTATTCATATAATTTTTCATGTTATCACAGTCTTGCTGATAGGGGGTTTTGCCCACTCATCCTCATCTCCTCTCTTCTCTCCTCCTCTCACTTTTCCCGTCTCTCTAATTCTCTCCTCTCCAGGTCCACAGTGACTTTGCGGCTGCGGCCACCCGCGGCGCCATGGCGGTCATCGACGGCAACGTCATGGCCATCAACCCGGGCGAGGAGACGCGCATGCAAATGTTCATCTGGAACAACATCTTCTTCAGCCTGGGCTTTGACGTGCGCGACCATTACCGTGAGCTGGGAGGGGACGCGGCCGCCCACGCCGCCCCCACCAACGACCTGAACGGCGTGCGGGCCTACGGGGCGGTGGACGTGGAGGGCCTCTACACGCTGGGCACCGTGGTGGTGGATTACCGCGGCTACCGTGTCACGGCACAGTCCATCATCCCCGGCATACTGGAGCGAGAGCAGGAGCAGAGCGTCATCTACGGATCCATCGACTTCGGCAAGACCGTGGTGTCTCACAGCAAGTACCTGGAGCTGCTGGAAAAGACGAGCAGACCGCTTAAGGTGAGCTCAACACTGTATGTACTAGATCAGGTGAGCTCAACACTATATGTACTAGACCAGGTGATGTGAATAGTACAGGTGCTAGACAAGGTGAGAGGAATGGTATAAGGACTAGACTGGGTGAACTGAATAGCATAGGTGCTAGACCAGCATTGTGCAAGGTATTGGGATTAGTCATCCTTATGTTAATGAATATCGTATCAGTTCTTTGTTCTGCCCACTAATCATCCTGGGTTCCCCGTCAGGTCCAGAAGCATGGCGTCCTGAACGAGAAGGATGAGTCCGTGGAGCTCTGCTCCTCTGTGGAGTGTAAAGGAATCATAGGGAACGACGGCCGCCACTACATCCTGGACCTGCTGCGCACCTTCCCCCCCGACCTCAACTTCCTGCCTGTGGAGAGCGAGGAGCTGGCCCCCGAGAGCCTCCGGCAGGGCTTCCCCCGCCCGCACAGACACCGGTTGGCCTGCCTGCGCCAGGAGCTCATTGAGGCCTTTGTGGAGCACAGGTCTGTTACAAACCATCTGGCCTGTGCTGTGCTCTTATATGTTCTTGGATTTCTTCCTTTTGGCTCTATTTCTTCTATTGGTCGCTTGTTCTTCTATTATTGTATGTGTTCTCATTTTCGTGGCGATTGTTCTCTGCATCCCGAACGTGGATTTGTCATTTTGTTGTGTTATAGTATCTTGAGCTGGTTCTCTGAATCCTTAGGTACCTGCTCTTCATGAAGATGGCAGCTCTTCAGCTGATGCAGCAGAAAGCCAACAAAGAGAGCCAGGTGGGCTCCCTGACAGAGAGCAGCGTGGCTGCCCCAGACCTCCCAGCTCTACTCTCAGCAGAAACCCCCGAGAGCTCCTCTGAGATCCCCATGGAAACCCTGACAGAGAGCGACGCAGACGCCCCTCAGCCACCTCAGACAGAGGCGGCCGTCTCTCCAGCAGTAGAATCCCCAAAGGCAGCTGAGACAGAGAGCAGCCCTGCTGCCGACCCTATTCCCGCTGCCACGGAGGAGAAGGAGGAGGAGGAGGAAAAGGAGAAGGAGAAAGATGTGGTGGAAAGCCCCACTGCCACCACCAACGGCCCCTCCAGGCCTGTCACCACGACCAACCACAGCGGGGAGTGCGGCAGCCCGCTGGAGGGTAAGGAGGCAGAGGAGAGCATCCCGGGCTTAGCCCAGGCCAAACAGCTGTCTGAGGCTTTAGCCGCCCAGGACGGAGCCGCAGTCGGTACGTCCCCGGCGCTGTATCAGAGAGGACACGCACGACACTGGGAGAACTGGCCCGGGGGAGAAGTGAACCATTTAACCGCAATCTCCTATAGAATAAAGCTGTGTTATATGGGCTTTTTAATCACTTGTTACTGTTTCAAATGTTTTAAGTAGATTCAGTAGCCCACTTCAGTTTAAAGAATTGAGGAGAGATTGAGCGTAATCCTGTTACTCCAGGTTTTAAGTGAGAAAGCGGTATAGTTTGATTTAGACTGTGTGTAGCGCTCTGGTGGTACCCAGTAATACTAGTGTTATTTCTCCCCTGGGCTAGCTGTCTCCGTCCAGACCTTAGCCCTGCATGGACTTCTACAGACCCAATCTCCTTAACAGCCCCATCACTTTGACTGAAACCGGCTCAAACCCTAACTCTCCCTTCTCCAACTTGGTGTGATCATTTAATCAAATAAGCGGGCAACGAGGTCAGAAATATTGAAAGATTTGCATGTTTTCCCAAATCTGTGCTATGGTTTGTGGTTATGATTGTGTGATGAACAGTGTGAAGGACATTGGAGTTGTTTTATGTGAATCTTATTTGTTTGTTATCACCGCTCTTTAATATTTCCTCTCCTTCCCCACCAATGGATGGATCCAGACCCTAAGAGCAGAGAGGTGGTATTGAACGCCTGCAAAGCTGTGGGCTCCATTAGCAGTACCTCCTTTGACATCCGCTTCAACCCTGACATATTCTCCCCTGGTAGGTTGAGGCTGGGGGTGGGTGTTTTAGAGAAACAAAAAAAAATATAGGCCACCAAGGTCTTTAAGATTTGGTGGGACCATCACTGGTGTTTCCTGAATGTAGTTCAGCTGAATTTCAGAGGAAGACAGTTAAAGAGTGTTGTCATATGAAAGTGACCCAGCCCTAACCTATCCACTGTTCCAGGAGTACGTTTCCCCGATGACAGTGCGGAAGACATTCAGAAACAGAAGCAGTTGCTGAAGGATGCTGCAGCCTTCCTGGTGTCCTGTCAGATCCCCTCACTAGTGAGTGCCCACACATGGCACACAACCACCAAGCGAAATACTACAAAGCCTTTATTTGTGTAGTTTATTTATTTTTAACCTGTGTGTGTGTTCCTGTGTGTGTAGGTAAAGGATTGTCTGGACCACAGTGCTCTTCCAATGGACGGAGCGACGCTGACAGAGGCCCTGCACCAGAGGGGTATCAACATCCGTTATCTAGGCAACGTGTTGGAGTTTGTTGACAAGACCCCTGCCAAGGCCCAGCTAGAACACTTCTATGTATGTATAACCTTTAACCGTTCATATGACACACTAGACAACAGAGGAGCGTTTTAATAAAGACATTGAGTTTTCAATAGTTTTTTTGTGTATTTTACGACACATTCACGCGAGATATAAAGCTTATCTGAATCTAGTCTTATGTTTTAAATTCACCATTTTATTTAGTGTTTTCTCTGTGGTTCACTTGCAGAGAATAGGTATCAGCGAGCTGATAACAAGATGCGCAAAACATATTTTCAAGACATATCTCCAGGTAAGTGTTGCACTTACTGATAGGGGAAAAAACTAAATAGCTCTAGAAAAAGCATTTCCCTTCTTTTTGTCTGATCCTTTCTCCTCTGTTGTCTCTCCAGGGTGTGGAGTTGTCTGCTCTCTCCGCGGCTGTCAGTCATTTCCTCAACTGCTTTCTGAGTTCCTTCCTTGATGCCGTGGCTCACCTTCCTCCCGACGAGCTGGTGTCGCGCCGCAAAAACCGCAAGCGCCGCAACAACCGTGTCCCTGGGGGAGGAGACAACACGGCCTGGACCAGCCTCACCCCCAGTGAGCTCTGGAAGAACATTGTTTCCGAGGCCCAGAGCTACTACCACTTCACGCTGCAGTGGTGAGGGCTTCTGTTTGTGAGCATGCTAATGCTAATGTGGGCCTATTGACTGTGTAACATGCCAATGCCGTCATAGGCATATTGACTCCGTAATATGCTAGAGTTGTCAAGCTAAGCCAAACAATACTAATGCTTTATAAAGTTGCCAATTTTTGAATATCTTACTATATGTTTGATCTATTGTTGATCTTAGCGGTGTCAATTTTCACTATTACTGGGCATTTACTAAACAGATTATTTTTCTATGGTAAAACAGTGATAGTGTGGACCAGGCAGTGGAGAAATACAGACTTCAGAAGTGCAGTCTACTCAGAGAAATCTCCATCAAGGCTGGCATCCAGGTAATGTGGGCCTTTCCTCTAATAATGGTAATGATGAGCACCACATCTCCGTGTATCCCTTCTCCTGACCGCTGTCTGTTTTTTCCTCCCTCTTTTTCTAGATCTTGATAAAGGAGTATAACTTTGACAGCCGCCACAAGCCTGCGTTCACAGAGGAGGATATCCTGAACATCTTCCCTGTGGTGAAGCACGTGAACCCAAAGGCCTCGGACGCCTTCCACTTCTTCCAGAGTGGACAGGCAAAGGTCCAGCAAGGTGAGGACAGAGTCTCGACTGCATATGCTATACCCAACTCTCTGGGTGGGCACAGTCTGTCACTCACCTGACTTTAAGCGAATAGAATCTCTGTGGATAGGTATATTCATGGTGCACTCGTTGTGTGCTACTTGGCGTTGTAGGTTTCTTAAAGGAGGGCTGTGAGCTAATCAACGAAGCATTGAACCTCTTCAACAACGTCTATGGGGCCATGCACGTGGAGATCTGTGCCTGTCTGCGCCTGCTCGCACGCCTCAACTACATCATGGGAGACCACGCTGAGGTGCGTCATCACAACACCAACTAGCACGGCTCTCAATTGTTCAAAACCTTAACAGCACATCTAACGTTTTGCCTTTGACCGGTGTTTGCGTGTTTAATGTCTCTGTGTTCGTCCACAGGCTCTTAGTAACCAGCAGAAAGCTGTCCTAATGAGTGAGAGAGTCCTGGGCATCGAGCACCCCAATACTATTCAAGAATATGTAAGCTTCCCTCCGCTACCTACCCTCAATTAAACCCCACCTTATGATAAGGAGACACTTCAGACACCCTGAAAGGCACACAAATGAAACGTTTTATGATTTTTATTTCAAGATGGTCTGTTTAAAAGTATGTTCCATGTGCTGACCGTTGCCCTCGCCCTGTCCGTCTCCAGATGCACTTGGCTCTGTACTGCTTCGCTAACGGCCAGTTGTCCACGGCGCTGAAGCTGCTGTACCGAGCCCGCTTCCTCATGCTGTTGGTGTGTGGGGAGGACCACCCAGAGATGGCGCTGCTAGATGTGAGTCTCTCTCAGTAAAAATAAAGAAATCACTCACCGTAGGTGTGTTCCTATGATGAAGTAAAGGTGAAGTCCCTAGATGCTGTAGCAACATGAATGGGACATATGGAACTCTGTTTTGGGATTGTAGGTCCACCTCTGTGGAAACCATCCTGATTTACCATGTACTCTCTGTCGCCTTGTGTCTCCTGAGTGATCAGTATGAAGTATAACTGTGTCATTATTATGAGTCTTAACATCCAAGGAAACTTGTTCTGATAGCTGTGGCTTCCGTGTCTCCTTCCATCTAGAGTAACATAGGCCTGGTGCTACATGGAGTAATGGAGTATGACCTCTCTCTGAGGTTCTTGGAGAACGCCTTGGCCATCAACTCAAAGTACCACGGACCTCGTTCCCTCAAAGTGGCGCTGAGGTAAGGGTGAAGGGCAACAGCCTCCATAAAAAACAAGTTACCCCTTCACAAAGTCTAAGGCTAAAGTAAAACAAAAAACATCCTTAGGATACAACAACATGGTTAGGATAACAAATGCCATTAATAAGTGTACTTCAGAATAGACCGATTATCCTGCAAGTGTAAATGTTGCTTTTTGGAGTTATGCATAGTTATAAAATAAATATTTTGTTTCCTCCAGTCATCACCTGGTTGCGAGGGTTTATGAAAGCAAGTCTGAGTTCCGCTCTGCACTACAGCACGAGAAAGATGGCTACACTATCTACAAGAACCAGGCAAGTTCTGCACTCCTACACAAACTACACTAAACGTAGCTTATTCTACTGTGAGCTGTATGAATAAACTCTTTTAATGACATAAATAAATGTGCTACACTTAACAGCTTGTTCTACTGTGGTGTTTATTAAGTAACACTTTTTAGTCATATAAGAACATTAGTTGCACTAAACAGCTTACTAACCCTCTATATTAATCTATAACCTAATAACCTTATATCTTCTCTGGTTGTTTCCCGTTCAGGTGGGTGAGGCCCATGAAAAGACTAAGGAGTCCTCTGATTACCTGAAGTACTTGACGCAGCAAGCCGTAGCCCTGCAGAGGACCATGAACGAGATTTACAAGAACGGCTCCAATGCCAGCATCATGCCTCTGAAGGTGAGTGCTAGCAGCCAAGTCTCTCTGCCTAGTGCTGTGGTAAAAAGGGTAAGAATATTCACTAGTGGGTTCTCTGTCCTCTCTCTTTTTCTCTTACGGTTTAGTTCACCGCCCCCAGCATGGCCAGTGTCCTGGAGCAGCTCAACATCATCAACGGGATTATCTTTATACCACTGAGGTAATGACCAGTCAGCCTACTGGCATTCAAATAGTGTTGGTCTCCATTTAGGGAATTGTAGTTCATTTAACCTGATGATGCTATTTCTGTAGATTTACTGTTTTCCGAGTTTGCCTGCATTGATTTTGAATATTCATTTTTGAATAATAGTTGCGGTGGTTTACTAATCATAACAATACATTTGCATTTATTTACCGCTTTTCTAATCACTGAGCACTTTTCTGTTCCTCAGCCAAAAGGACTTGGAAAACCTAAAGGCAGAGGTTCAGAGGAGACAGCTGCTGCAGGAGTCAGGAGGAAAGATGGCCGAAATCACAGAGACAGACAGTCCACTGCAACTTGATGATAAAATTCCCATTGACGATTAATGTACTCCAAACCCCCCTACTCAACTGCTAGAGAGGGAGAAGGGGGAGGGGGGGTAGCGTAGCGTCCCATCGTGTAACCACCATCTTAATCGAGCCTGTGGAACTGAGCTGTCTAAACCAACACTGCTAGAAAGGGGGGTCTCATAGGTGTGTTCCGCCAAGAGAGTATCCATTTAAACAACAAGGACTATAAGCACAGAGCAGAGAATATCCTTACATCCTGGCAGGCTGAACGAGTTCATGGAATATAGAATTATCTAACGGTGCAATCCAGTCCAAGAGTTTTTTTTGGCTAAGGGCAGAGTAAATATCTGGTATTTCTGTTTCTTTGTGAGAGTGAAGATGTGAGCGTGTGTGTGCGCGTGCGTGTGTGTGTGTGTGTAAGAGAGAGAGAGAGAAATACGTTTTAGTGAATGTGCCTGCCCAGGGGAAGGTAGACTTGAGGAAGACCATTACATTGTATACCAGAGCCTTATCCACTGTTCATCTACGGCCGCATCGGTACCCCACTTCCACTGTAAGCCCCTCTAAACCCCCTTACTGAGCCTATGACACCCCAAAGGTGCTTTCAGTGTGAACACACGCCCTGCGCTAAAACTCAGGGGTTCTTTCTACTGTGCACTAAAGTGAAACCTGAAGGAAAGCCACATACTAAATTAAGACTAAATCTCTCATGCTGGGCTACGGAATGTAAACACACCCTTTGTCCTGCATTGGTTTCCTCTTACCTTCCCTCTGGATATCGCCCAATCAGCTGTCCCTATTGGTTAATAAATCGACATCTGTTTCTATGGTTTCATCCCAGGTGGGTGGCAACTGTAATATCGTTCATTTGTCAAGATAAAATCCCAGATGCATTTGTTCGCTTCCAACCAATTTTTTCCGATTGATTTGTTACCGTTTCTTCAGTAAACATCAAGGATCTTTTTGTAAAAGTAAATGGGAGGAGGAAGCAGCCATTTTAGGTCTGTTAATATCCATTAATTTAAGCCATGTCTATTTTATAGAAAATATGTAAAGTGTGGAAAAGATTTATAAATATGTCTATGTAATTTAGACAGGTATTAGGATCAATGTTGATGGAAACGCAGATTTGAAAACGTCCAGCTTAGGCTTAAGCAGTAGTTTTATCTATATTAGCTGTGTTCAATCTTCTTCTATTTTTCCACTTTGAAAGATTTGCATGTGTGTTTGTGTGTATATTTGTGCTGTCAGAGAATAAATCTATTAGCTTTGGTGTTGGGATGTCCCTGCAGCATAATTTAAGAAGATTGGGTAGAGAAGAATTTACCGATGGGTTATTTTTCTACACATAATAAAATGGTTTGAGTGGCTTTTTCTGTAACATACACTTCATGGCAAGCTGTGCTGTAAACTTGCTGTGTCGTAATCCCACTCTGTACTACATATTGTTAGATAAAGACAGGTATGTGCCATTGGGGCATTACCTTTCCTTTAAAAATCAACTCTACATTTACTTGTTTGGTACATCATGAACTGCATTGACAATAAAACTGGCCGTATGCATTTAGATCTTATACCCCCCCACCTCTCAGTGTTCAGTGCACAATGTAGTTCTGTCGGTCTAAAACACATAGCGTCACCAGTTGAGGTGGAGAAGGGCTGTTTGCTGTAACATACCAAAAACGTACGAAGGTGTTGTGTGCTTGTGTACGTGCAGAGTGTCTCTTTTTGCGTTTGTCTTTCTAAATTGTTGCTGATAGAGGCAGTAGACATCATGGAACAGTTATTTTTTTCACTGCGGTGTTTTTGGCCAGCTTTCTGAATTTACCGCTTTATTTTTTATTTTCTCTTGAAGCTGTTATGAAAGTAGCATTGCTTCCTAACATTGAGGAACAAATAACACATTTTGCTCCTAACGTGTAATTATTGGTCTACAAAAATGGTGTGATTTGTGCCTATTAATGCTTTGAAATTAAACCAGTCTGGTTTTGCTTTGATATTGTTGGAACAATTCAATTTTAAAGGTAAACAAATACAAAAAAAACTGCCCCATGGTTTTTAGCTTATTTTCACCTCTGTTACTCGCTGTTTATCTTCTTTTTACATATTTGCTCTTTGTTAGAACTGGACTTCCTCCTCCATGAATGTCAATCATGTTTTTGCAATACAATAAATGGCCAGAGGGTGGTGCACTAAACATTGTACTTTAAAAAATATGAAGAGAAAATATGGTTTTGTAAGGATAAATCTGTCCCAATCGGGATAAATTGTGTACTGGTGTGTTAATTGTTAATTTTTTGTTAAGGACTAAAAACATTTTTCTAGTTCATACCTGATAATGTACTTGCCCCCTGAAGCCTGCAACTTGTTGGACATTTACTGAAGCTATGAAATTGTAATGGAAGTCCAATGTGTGGAATCTCAACACTTTCTGATATAACTCATTGTGAGTGATCAAGTTATTTCTTGTCTAAATATATCTTGTGGTACTATCAAAACAAGACGTAATTGTTCGGTTCTAAGTGTTAATTCATAAGCAACACAGTTGATGCATGTAAACAGGGTTAGCTTCACTCCATGTGTATTCCAGAATGCCAGTTTCATTGGGGTGGGCATTAACAAACGAATCAACGTTTTATTTTTCTAAGATTAATACAAACATTTTTATTTTATTTTCATCTGTAACATGGTCGTCATCTTTATCGTGTCTCTGACATGTTCAACTTTTAATGAACAAAATGCTTTTTTAAACGACAAACATCGAACAATATCCAAATGTGAATTGCTTCATCACTTTGGAATAGAGACACACATCACAGATTTGACTGTAGACTGTTATACTACTTTCTATTGTCTTTCCTCAATCCACCATACCACAGCCCACTAAACCACCTTGCAGTCAGAAACCGCGACTAGTCATCATTGTAGATTGGTCCGTCCATCTTCTGCCATATTAATAAAATAGGTTATCACGGGTACAAGCGTATATCCTCTTCCTTTTACAATTAATAGCACATCATTTCCTTTGTACCCAAACTGATCAGCTTGCATTGTTGTCCCTTTGTTTGCTCTTACTAAATAACAATTTGATTATAATTTTTTGGTTTGATGCTTTTGTATTAAAATTAATAAAGAAGACTAGCAAATTATTCTGGTTTGTATATTCTTTTGAGAGCCAGGACTGTAATCATTAGACCAAAGTGCTTATTTACAGGCTGTTGAGATCAGTATTTCTGTAATAATTTTCTAATTGGAAACTCAGAAACGTAGCGTTGGAGAATGTTAACATTAGTGCAATATGTCTACTTAAATCGTGCTGTTAAAAAAAGAAAGTAAATCAAACAAACCAAACAAGTATTTGAACTGCTTTCATTCAATATTTCTAGGGAATCCTACTTCCAAACTCAATGAGGGACTTCAGCTACTCATTCTAGAATGTTTTATTACTGCATGTCAAATTCTATTTACATTCCCCGAAGTTCGAATTGTATAGCTTTGCAAATGATCCAACAATGAGAATGCTATGGTAAAACGCGGACCATAAATTCATAATAAGAAGAACATAAATCACGTTTACAGAAAAAATCCGTAGGGAAGTGCGTGCGCGCTACCATAGAATACTGTGAACGCGGGCTCGTACACATGCCCGGCTCGTAAGGCGAATGCGGCACGAAAAACAAGCAAGAACTGCGAGAGAGATAGACGGCATAGTTCATCTCGAGACCGAAAGTATTGTATTTTCTGACGATAATCCCAATTTTTGACAGATTGTATGATTGTGATAGCTGACTGACGAGCCTCAGGAATTATAATAAGGTGAGTAAAGCGATGTTATACTTCGAAGTCTGCCTGGTATTGAAGAAATCTAGGTGGGGAAAATGACGATGTGGCTGTAATTTTTGCGCCTCCTTTCCTTGTCTCAAAATGGCGGACAGGCCGCTTGAAGCATCAGGTAGCTGGAAGCCGAGTTTAGAATTGTTTGCAAAACAACGATCAGTTGCATTGGTTATAACTTACTTGTGGTTGCTAGATAAATAATAAAACATGTGACTGTCTATATGTATGTATGTATGTATAGATGTATATATGTATGTATGTTGATTGTTGTTGCCATGATGTCACTATTATGGTTTTGATGTTTGAACTTTTGACTAGTCTATATGTCAAACTAATCGACAGCCTGTTCACCAAAAATTGTATTCACTGTTCAACGTTATTAACGAACCATAGAGTGCTTATTGAAGATAACTTGAGCAAATTCGGTCATGTTACAGAACCTTACCTTTGAGAGTGTACGGAAGAACGTTTTTGACGTTAGCTTTCCACCAGGGTAGGAAACGATAAACATGTATTCAACGCCTCAGTGGGTACAGCTAAGAATGGTAACTCGAGTCACTCAGTTTAATTTAAAGGTGCCAATGTGACGTTATAGTAAATCATGGGACAGAGCTTTGACCTTTGTTAGTGTAACAGTGCAATTGAGATTTACGGAATCAACCGTACTGGGAAATTAGCTTGTCTTGTTATCTAAGATTCAGACGGTTGAAATGCTGGTAGTCAATTCGTTGTTTGAGTGTCGTGTCCTATCACTGTCCGTGCACCTGCAATTGTCGACACTGGAGTTCTTATAGACCTTTCATTAACAATTCATTTAAAATGGGAAGGGGTACGCTTCTTATTATAGTCGATCTACATTTGCTTGCGAATATATATATAATATATATGCCTGAAAATGATGACCCCCAGTGCCTGATTGTTCTGTCCATAATGAAATAGTAATTTTTATGTACCCTTTGAGTTTGGTCTTTGTCTAATTAGCCTATCCTCTGGGGAGAAGGAGAGATTGTGAGTTCTGGCCCATGTCATGTTGCCATGTTCCCTATCAGGTCATAGCGGGAGACATGCTGACCTTCATGACGTTGTGGTTGGCCGACTGGCAATGCCACCCTAATGATGATCTTGTTAATAAGCAGCAAAGGCTCCCTGTCATTTTGTTTTGTGGAGGGGAGGCACATCTTAAGATGACTGCTTAGATGGTGGCTGCTCGTTAAAAGATGACCATGTGTATGTAGTCCTACATTGACCAAAATTTTAATGCGAGTAACTGTGTTGGTTGGAAATTGTAAACACTATTTTTCTATTGTATAAATGCTGGATTGTATACTTATCAAATAGATCAATGATGTTGGCTGAGTAACATGGCACAGTGTTTCAGCTTCAGTCAGTGTGATATGTGGTCCAGTGCTTTGCTCTGTTAGTTCAATGCCGGATAGTGTTCACAGTGTGTACTTTGATCAGCTAATCGTGTATTTTATATCAAGGACAGCAAGGCTAATGGACCCTGCTCTTTTAGTTTTATGGCCATGCTTCTCTGCAGTTTGACACACATTAGAGAGAGAGGGAGAACTGATAGAGGTGATGGGTGGTCTGACCGTCTGTCTGTACTACTGGTCTAGCAGAATATGCATGGAAGAGAATCGAAGACCGACCACTTTGAGCAGTCGCTCCAAGATGGACGCTGCTGCGTTATTTGTTTTACGGTTCTTTAGTTGTTTTTTTTTTTAATAATGTACTTCATTTTTTGATTCAAAAGTAATGTGTGTACAGAATTGTCAGTTAATACACCACATTAATACAGTAAATACCACATACCAATGCAAACACTAGATAGTTGAATGAAGCACATTGTGATCACAGGTAAATTCAAGAAAATCTGTCATGGATCTGTTTCCTTGTACATTTTTCTAGAACGCGTTTTGTCCCACATTGGTCACCTTTTCTCAGTATTTTTACGTTTTGTTCCTTGTCAGTGCCATGACTACCTAGTTTTATTTAATTTATAAATGTGTCGATTATTCTGGCACTAATCTGTTTAGAGCCTTAATTTCATTTCTTCTGTTAGGCACAACATTCTCTCCGCTGTGTTTAGACCGTATTTCTGTTGTGGATAATATCAACCCTTAGGTTGTTTAGCTGAGTGTCCCCATGTGTGGCTTGTGACAGGACTGTGTTTGATGTTGTCAGTTAGTGCCAGTGGTGGACTCTTCATCTAATTTGCCTGGGAATCAGGTGACAGACGGCTGCTGTTGTTGAAACAAAATGAATGTGCTCAACATTCAGGGGTGTATGAATGGCAAGGTGGATGGCTCTGAGTGTTCTGCAGCTAACACCGTGTGCTGGTGGTGTGTCTTCTGTAACATTATTATAAAACCCTTATTTGGGTTGTTTGTTATTGTAAAAAAAAAGAAAGAAAAAAACAACACAAAAAACTTTAACCGATTTAATTCATATTCTAAAACACCTGTTTAGCGTTTCATAATTAAACTATAAATCAGGGTGTGTTTGTATGTGTTGGCAACATGACAGTTTGCTCACAATAATGTTTGCCTTTGTAGCCAAACACGTAAAACATTACATAATATTAGAACAAAACAAAATCATTTGGGGCTGCATGGAGCTGGATTAAAAAATAGGAGCCCAGTGCAGTATGGGCCACTAGCCCATTGAGTGACAATACAGAGTCTAATTAGCTGACTCCTTTACTCCCAGAAGTTTATATAAGAGCATCTGTTCCACCACCAGCAGCAGCAAGTGGACAGGCAGGCAGACAGTAAGCAGGTGGAAAGGTGGGAGATAGGCAGGAGGCAGACACTGAGGGTTGAGGTCGGGATCTGTGAGGGCACGGTGTCTCCTTCTTATGAGGCCGGCTGATAAGTTGCACACAGGGTCAAGTCCATCGATGATAAGAACCTTCCACTGTCGGCTCCCTTTGCATAGTTCACCCTGGTCCCACTGTGGCTATTTTGAGGTTGTTGATGGACCTGGAAGTCATTCTTCTTTATGGGGTGTGTCTATCTAATAGTAATTGTAGGTTTCTGAAGTTTACTCGTAAATTTGTTTTTACAAGTGATTGTTTCTGAGTCGCAGCAGCAGTTCTCCAGGCCGTGTTCTCCTCTTCCATGCCGAGTTTCACCTCACCCTGTTCTCAGGCAGATGATAGGGCTTTTTCTCACAGTGCTATTTGGTTTTTACATACATAAACAAGAAGTGTGTTTACTCATTCTTTCTTAATCACCAGGCTTATTCTTAGCTGGCTGGCCTTTTAAAGAGGCTTGTGGATTTATATGGTGTTACACTATAGGCAGCACTAGGATTTGTAGTTATTTGTTGAGTCCTTCTGTTTGTTATCTGTGATGTATGACCAGAGAACCTGCCGTTTGGAGTTTATCTGCAGAACTAAGACTCACTGTTAAGATCCATGCACTGGACCTGTCAGTTACTCTGAGAATATGCCGGGCAAGGTTCAATGATGCTCAATGAAACTGTCTTGTTTGATATCCTGAACATATTTTCCTGCACAGATGTTTTTCCTCATTTGCAGTGTATTAAGACGGCTCCATTTGAATGAGTCTTGTCCCTCACGGGTCATTCACAAACACTGTCACACTCACATATATCTACAGACAGAGGTGTTGTTATCATCATCTACATCAGCAGCTGCAGCGTATCTCTGAGCAAATAAGGAGCCAAAGTGTTTCTAAAAGCCCTATCTTCACCAGTCTGTTGCTGTCTTTCTCTCTCTCCATTGAAGAGGGGGATGTTCAAAGTTCAAAAGTTCAAAGTGTTTTATTTGTCAAATGCACAGTATAATACAGGATCATTCTGAGCAAAGAAATTCTTGTGACAAGGCAGGCAACAACTACGTAGAACAGAGCCA
>JAVQJS010011151.1:0-21352 GCA_036024795.1 Galaxias rostratus | reverse complement strand
ATGGGCAGCACGGTGGCGCAGTGGTTAGTGCTGTTGCCTTACAGTAAGAAGGTCCTGAGTTCGATTCCCACCTGAGGGCCTTTCTGTGTGGAGTTTGCATGTTCTCCCCGTGTTAGCGTAGGTTTCCTCCGGGTACTCCGGTTTCTTCCCACAGTCCAAAAACACGCAGGCTAATTGGTGACTCTAAATTGTGTGTGTGTGAGTGTTTGTATGTCTTGTGTTAGCGCTGCGATGGATTGGCATCTGTCCAGGGTGTACCCCGCTTCTCGCCCAAAGTCAGCTGGTATAGGCTCCAGCCCCCCCGTGACACTGCATAGGATAAGCGGTTCTGATAATGGATGGATGGATATTACGATGGTGTATGACTCTCTCTAGTGGTTGTGTACAATATTGCCGTGCTAAACACAAAGCCAGCTCGCAGAAAATATTAAATAGTTCAGCAAAGGTACAAAATTTTTAAAAAAAAATAATTTATGGTCTATGCATCTGGAAGTTTGCAAGTTGCAAGCATAGCTCTAAACGCAGTCATTAGATTCAGCGCATCAACAGATTGCTTAATCCTTGCACTACTTAAACAATGCACGTTAACACATTATAGACCAATAAAGGGTTGTTCGCGAACAAACGGTGCTTTACAGAGAACGAGGTAAATCGCATCTCCGTTCTTTCGGCTCTTTGATAAAGAAAAATGTTTTGTGGCACTACTCAAACTAATTTTATCTTACTTGTTCCACAGACTGTCGATCGAAAACCCATG
Source organism: Galaxias rostratus (assembly GCA_036024795.1). Lineage (NCBI taxonomy): Eukaryota > Metazoa > Chordata > Actinopteri > Galaxiiformes > Galaxiidae > Galaxias > Galaxias rostratus. The sequence goes on along the minus strand of JAVQJS010011151.1, from coordinate 20,595 downwards.
AACAGCCTCAGTGACTGACATGCCAACAACCAATCAAATGTATTGTGTAAGCCCAATCGATTTGACAGTTATAGTCAAGCCAATAAAGTAACAACCCTTTCAACTAATTCGTCGTTCATAGGAAATTGGTTAGCAGTCTAGTTTTTTTTTTTTTAATTTAAACCAGATCTCCCTGAAAAATAAATGCATCTGTTTTTCGTTTGTATGTATTTGTGTTAATAATAAAAAACATATCGGCAAAATGTATTGTAATTATGCATTTAATACAATTTCTCGGGAGTGGTTATTTGAGTCATTATTTGATTTATATCAATACAATTTTTAAATCAGGTTGGCTATGTAATATGATTCTTCAGTAAAGGTAAACCACCACCAACTGCTCAATGTGCCAAAGCAATGCTAGTATAGCAGGCACAAATAACTGCACAAAGAGCCAAATGAGAGCCAAAGAGAGCCATCCCCAAACCTCGCAGTCAGGGCCGCAAGTAGGGTAATGTTTAATGATGACGTTATCACCATGCACATGGTTGACATGTTGACATGTTTCGATTTCTTGATCAGATCAGAACATTCGGTAGTAAAAACACATGCCAAGACAGGAGTGGTGTGATACAATGTAATTATGCCTACTTCATTAATTATGAATTGATTAACACATGATCATTCTATGCTTTAGATTTCTCCTCTAGCGGCCAAATACATACTACCGCATATCTGCATATAGTGTAGTTTCAAAAACCGGATATAGCTTATGTAGTGGAACGTCTAGTCGATAACATCTTCACATTTGCACATTTATAAGCCTTACAAAATAAACTATCATCATTCTGCATTTTTTCTTAGTTAAGCCGCTCGTTTTTTGTTTGTTTGTTTGTTTGTTTTTTCAAATATGACGTTGTCTCGTTCCCATTTCAAAAATAATGCAATTCAAAATATTTCGTTTGTCTAAGTCCATTCCAGTTCTGAATTTCACGTGCGTTGTTTTTAATTTTACCAAGTGTGTGAGCTGCCATTCGACCGACCACATATTACTCAATATACGTCTGTGCGATTGGCTCTCATAGCGTAAGCATCGCGTAATGGACTGGCATGTCCATTTTTCATTGGTGTGCAGAATTGTCAATAAAAATAAAACCCGCCCCCAACATGTTTGGTTGGTTCTTTCCCCTACCCTTTCTCTCAGCGGTGGGTCGGAGCCTGTGTCCCTGGTTTGGCACGTTCCCCGTAAAATTCATGTTTTGATTTTGATGTCCCTCATTTAGATTCGGTCATATACGAGGCATTTAAAAAGCCTTAAGCTGGCGTCAACATAGCTGTGTGTTATTAACCAAAGATTTAAAATTTAAACCCTTTAACCTGCAAAATGGCTATGATAAGCGGATCGTCTGGGCCGGTTGCCCGGCTTGAGGGCCGTGAATTCGAGTACATGATGAAAAAGCGCTCGGTGACAATCGGTAGAAACTCGTCCCAGGGCTCGGTGGATGTAAGCATGGGCCATTCCAGTTTCATATCTCGGAGGCATCTGGAAATATTCACCGTTAGTGATGATAGCAGTGGCCGTGGAGACTTCTATTTGCGTTGTCTTGGTAAAAATGGGGTGTTCGTGGACGGAGTGTTTCTCAGACGGGGCGCCCCTCCTTTGCAGCTTCCACGAATGTAAGTTTGTAACGTTAGTTACGCTAGTTAACAAACTGTTTGTTTGAATGACCAGTTAACGTCATAGTATCACTGGGCAACGAATTGTTTTAGTCTTTAATTTATAAAAAAAATACCTTAGCTTGGTGCCTCAGCCCAGAGCACGTGTTTGCATCTTGCTCACGATAGCTATCTTATGTAATTACCTTCGTTGTACTTTCACTGTTTTGTTAACGTTGGCTGCATTTTAATAACGAATATTGCAGATATTTAGCTAACCAACTAACGTTAATTTAAGGTTCCAGCTAACTTAGCCGACCACTTTACTATTCCTGATCGCATAATGTAAGATAGCACAGTTATTGTTTTCTGAACTGGCTTACATGTATGACAGATACAAGGGCAACCTCGAATATTACTAGATTTATTGCGATTATTCGTGATCTAAAACGAAAAATCTTTACATATTACGTTAATAGGCGAATAAAATATAGCGTTAGCCCTGGCCCCTCGTGACCCCCAAATGTAAACAAAACAAACCTCTCCGCCCTACCTGGATACACATTTCAGGCTTTGCTGCACTCCTTGCGTTGTGGGCCTGTTTTGTGTTCAGGGTTCATTTGAGTGGAGCATAAAGTGACAGTAAATGTTTCGGGCTAGAGTGAACTTTGCAGCAATGTTACATGGATGATCAAACCAACCAGGAATTTATTAATGTTTTTCTTAACCCTATTCACATGGGCGACTATCTCTAGTCTAGATGATTTTACTCCCTGGTAAGGACCACTAATATGACTGATTGTTATTAAGAATGACGAACTAACTGATAGTAGGGTTATTAATCAGTACAGTGCTAATGTTTTATCCCATGGGCATCGTACAGTAAGACAAAGTCAGTCTTTTATTGGGTAGTCAGTCATTATGGGTCCAGATTTGATGACTGGTTGAACCAACTACATACATTTTATAGAACACATGGGTTTCGATGCAGATTGAATACACTATATTCTGCTTGTACCTCAAATCACATCAGTCCACTAATTTGGGGACAAATCCTTCAGTTATACAAACCATGTTGAGTGATGTCTGGGTAATAACAGTGCTTGTGTGGGGAAAAAACCTCATTGTTTTAAGGATTGTTGTAGCCTTAACCGTGCGCCCCTCAGGTGGTCTCTGGTTGCTAGGCAATTGGGTTGCAATAACACTGGCATAATCCATTACTTCTTTGCCATGGGAGAGGTGTTTTACATCCACATCCAAGAATTATGGTCTAAAGCCAATATCTTGGACATTATTTGTGATGAGGTCTTGACAGTGTAATCCCAGTGGTTTTTGATGGAATTGTTTTCTCGTTAATTACAGATAGCAAATTGGGTACACTCATTACATGGCTTGTATGTGCAAGCTGTCATTAAGGAATCGCAAGCAGTCTCAACGCCACCATGTATTCTAAAAACCTGTATTCATCTTCAAAGGGGGCTGCGTTAATAGGCGTGTCTCCCTTCACCAGGCTCTGACTAGCAGTGCTAATTTAGACTTGGGTGTCAGGGGGCCACAGCTCTCTGCATGGCAGCTCTTTTGAAGCTTGGCAGCAGACTGTCGTGCCTGGCACTCCTGCCAAAGAGAGGTGGGTTCTTGGCAAAAAAAATGGGCCTTAGACATTTAGGCGAGACCTTCCTCTGTAATGTTTATTTAGTTAGCAATTGTGATTTTGTTACTAGTAGATACTCTTTAACAAAAAATCAATACAAACTGATCTAGGCATAAATGTATTGTTCTTTGACTTTCTTGGCCCTTGTGTGTTAGCTGTAATATATTGTTCTGGGTTGTTAACAGAAGGCTATTTACTTCTTCGTTTAGACAGCCAATGATTGTTTGATCACCTAACAGCAGCTCACTAGTAGAGTCGTTTGGAAGTGTATCCCTAGGAGTCCATAGGAAAACATACAAATATTTAAGGAAATATTATTCACATTTTACCTTGTTGACTTGTAACCCTGTATAATTATTTACAAAACCAAGGATGGTTACTAAGTCACAATAAGCAAAGTTCATGTCTGCTTTCATAGCTTAAAGTTAATATATTGCACTGACAGTTATAGCCCCGTTGCGTATTTATTTGGGCAACATCTAAATGAGCAAATGACAGTAGACATCCAGCTGGTTGTAAATGTTTTCACAGTGGAAAGTCAGTTATTTCTGTGTCTAGATATCACAAAGGCTTTTATCAAGATTGTCCAGGCTAAGTGTAGCTGTCTGCCTTGCTCTTCTTATGTGCGCCAACAATTTAGACAGTGATAAGGAAGTTGAAAGACAGAACAATAGGCAAGGTGTAAAACACGTAAGCTTAGTGACCTTACGCTAAATACATCTTTGTGTTCCTTCCTGACAGTAAAGCCTATTCTACCTTGTGTTTCTCCAGGTGCACTTTCAGGTTTCCTAGCACAGTCATCAAAATCACGTTCACGGCCCTCTCCAGTGGTAAGAAGGTGAAGCGCGACGCTCCCGAGTCACCGGTGAAACCAGTCCAGCCCCAGATCTCCCCACTCACCATCAACATTCCAGACAACATCGCCCACCTGATGAGCCCTCTGCCCTCGCCCACTGGAACAATCAGGTAAAGCACCTTGGAAAGAATGGGGCTCCTCCCTGGGCCAGAGTGTGAATTCAAACCATCAGGGTCAACTGGTGGCAGAGGCCAATCTCATCCTAGATCGAATGCTACAAGACAAGCTGCTGCTCTAATGGATAACCGAGGACGCATGGTAGTGTGAGCTATGTGGTAACCTTGAGATGACCTCTAGCGGGGGATCAGCCTGGCTCCTGGAGCTTAGGCTTAGTTTACTGTATGCAGGACAGTGTGGTTGAATGTGCTCTGTCGTTGGCTCAGGCCTCCTCAACCCTCGTAGCATATCCAGATGGCTTGCAATGTATCTTCCGTCAAAACACAGCTTAGTCATTCCACTCTCATCCCAACTGTTTTGTTTTTGGATTCCAAATGTCCAACCAATGCTGTTCACTAATTAGGCATGTAAATTATAACGACAAACCTAAACCTTACACCATGGTAACAGTCTTGAAAAAATTACTCTATGAAAATGTATATCTTTTACATCTCCCCTTCATTCCGCTGATTTCAACTCATGGAGATTCTCCAGTGCCTCAGTGTAATCACTGCCTTTGTTGTATAAAATAGTGCAGATCCTTTTAGCGGTTCCTAGGTGAATGCTGCAGCTCGTCCTAAAGCCTAGTTTGCTTTCTGCAAAGATACACGTGAACGTCTCTGCTTAACTCGCAGTGCCCGTGGATAAGTGTGGTCTTCCCTCAAAGAGTGTTGCACGTGGCTTTTTTTTCTCATGGGCCAAACACTCGCTTATTGATTGTGCAGGAACGGAAGGAGTAACCTTGCAATACAATATCCAACAATAGTTTAGGTTGGTAAACACGTCCAGATTGCCATTAAACCAATAGTAGATTACATTAAATAGCAATTCACAGACAAGGTGTGCAAATGCAGATATATGTTTGACGCTTCCGGAAACAGCTACAAAACTTGTGAGGTAGTGATTGTCTTTACTGGTGTTTATTGTACTGTATGTTCTGTGCATTCTAGATGGGTATACGCTACACTGCCCCCTAGTGAACCCATTAAACACACGTGGAAGCATGTTGGCAAACTGCTGTCCAAGCATCAACGTACGCCATACATACAAAATTGGTGTCCAGCATAGGGACTGTAAGATTACAGATGTCAACTAGTGTTTAGCATAGAGCCTGTCTGACTGCAGGACTACATAAATCAACTAGTGTTCAGCCTAGGGGCTGTAAGACCACAGATTTGAAGTAGTGTTCAGCCTAGGTGCTGTAAGGTTACAGATATGAACTAGTGTTCAGCCTAGGTGTTGTAATACTACAGATGTCAACTAGTGTTTAGTGTAGAGGCTGTGTGACTGCAGAACTACAAAAATAAACTAGTGTTCAGCTGTAAGTCTAGGTGCTGTAAGTCCACAGATGTAAACTAGTGTTGAGCGTAGAGGCTGTCTGCCTGCAGACCCCTGTCGCAGGACTACAGATGAGCCAATCCTGGCTGTTTTGCTTGCATGCAGTTTACTTGAGTTATTTAATCCATAAGTCAAAGACCACGTATAACATAGGAATCAGCTGACCTCCATCAATGATAATTAATATTGTCAGTATTTTTATTTGCCTTTGGAACTCTTTGTCCTTTTCCGCTCCGTCAGAGATGTGTGCTCTGTGTTTGCTTGCTGTGGAAATAGTGGGACTGAATGAATGTGCTGCTCTGGCCCACAGCGCTGCTAACTCGTGCCCCTCCAGTCCCCGCGGAGCAGGCTACTCAGGCTACAGGATGGGCCGTGTGGTCAGCTCGGCAGAGCTGCAGCTCATGGCAGACAACTCTCAGTCGGAGAATGACAAGGAGGCCTCTGGAGAAGACAGCCCCAAGGTGAGAGGAGGGCCAGAGGACCAGTCGTCTAGGAAGATTACTAGGTCTTTTAAAAGGCATAGTGCTGAAGCAGTTTATGTTTTAATGCTCCACTATGTAGATTCAAATTCGATTATGAATGATTGCTATGTCCCAATTATTTATTTACATTTTTTTTATAGGATGATTCCAAACCACCGTACTCTTATGCACAATTGATTGTGCAAGCCATTACACTGGCACAGGACAAGCAGCTTACGTTAAATGGAATATACACCCACATCACCAAGAACTACCCGTACTACAGGACCGCTGACAAGGGCTGGCAGGTAAGCCTTAGCCACAACTTCCTCTGTCAATGCACGTGCGGTCCCTGGTTTTGTGCGGGTGTGATACTGAGCACATGACAGGCTGTCTGTTGAGGGGAATGTGGCAGCGTCGCCGTTACAGAATGTCTCCAGAAGAGATGTCAAAGCTGAGGAAGCGATTTCTAACAAACAAACAAGCAAGCCATAGTCACAAGGCCATCGCTAACTCTGCAACAAATATGTATTATTATTAAGTCGTACTAGCTAGTGGCTCTATAGGGCTGATTGGAGTGGAGTGGAATGTGAATGTTCCTATACTGTGATAATGTCTTCTACTCAAGTAGCGCTTTGGATAAAATATCATGCTCTATCATCCCCTCTCTCTCTTCTTCCAGAACTCGATCCGGCACAACCTGTCCCTGAACCGCTACTTCATCAAGGTGGCCCGCTCGCAGGAGGAGCCAGGGAAGGGCTCCTTCTGGAGAATAGACCCGTCCTCAGAGGGCAAGCTCATCGAGCAGTCGTTCAGGAAACGAAGGCCCCGTGGAGTGCCCTGTTTTAGGACCCCCCACGGACCCCTGTCCTCAAGGTATCGCTCGCTCAGGACGCGGTGCAAGGAACGGGCATCGTGGTTTTACCCAGCAGCTTTTGCACTGCAGGTGTGAAGGCAGCTTGTTTGCCTGGTCAGCGTGCCGACCCCTCTGTGCTTGTGTTTCTCTTCCAGGAGCGCTCCGGCTTCCCCCAGTCACTCCGGGGTGCTCTCAGCTCACTCCAGCGGTGTGCAAACCCCCGACAGCCTATCACGAGAGGGCTCCCCTATCCACATGGACCTAGAGCCCGCCCCCGTGCCAGCGCCGCCCACCGTCTCCGCTGTCCAACCCAAACTAGCTGTGATCCAGGAGGCCCGCTTTGCACAGAACCCACCAGGTGAAATGCTTTTCACCAACAGGGTTAAACCCCTTGATATCTCAATGAACCCCTCCCCTGTGGTACCCCCACACTCCTGATGGTAGTCTAAAGAGCCTATCTCTCACACTTTGTCTTCTCTAGGCTCCCCTCTCAGCCAGCCAGTACTGATAGCAGTGCAGCGACAGGTGACCCCTGGAGGGAAGCCGGTGACCTATACCATGGCTTCCCCGGTCACCACCAGCACCAGCAGCAGCTCTCACCAGGCCGTGGTGCAGGCTATGACCATCCTGCAGCAGGTCCCTGTCAGCCAGCCCCCGGCCCAGCCCAACGCCGGCACGGAGCCACTGGAGAACGGAGAGCTCCACAGCGGGGCTAAAGGTGAGGAGGTTCTGTGTGTGTGGGCCACCAAGCGAGGTCTCGTCCAACAGGGTGATGGGCCTGTCAGTTTCTGGTAAATATATTGTTGATTTCATTTGTTGTGCCTCACTTGACGCTCGTGCCATCTTTCCCCCAGTGATGGTTGAGGTGGTCCCCACCATTGTCCAGGCCTCTATAGGCGTCCCCAGCCGCATCATTCAGAGCATGCCCCCAGCCAGCCCGCCCGTTCAGACTGTTACAATAGTGCAGCAGCAGGCCCCAGTGGGCCAGCACCAGCTGCCCATCAAGACCATCCTCCAGAACGGCACCCATGGCATCACTACCGCTCTGCAGGGCCAGGCCAGCCAAGGTAGCTCAAGATTTTCTTTCATACCGTGTTGGGAAAATGTGTTTTACTTTAGAGAAAAAAAAAGGTTTCCAAGAAAGATTAATAAAGGGGAAAAAGTGTCATCTTGAAAAGCTATTTGGCAGCTGAGGTCCACTTTAATTGTATGTGCAGTTTTGCGAAACCACACCTTCCCTGCACCTTAAGGCATAAAGTTGGCAATTACTTTTGGGCTCTGTCAGCACCTGCTCCTAACAGTAGTATAATTGATGGAGTTGGCAACATGGATGGAGTCAGAATAATAAAGGTAGAAATCAACTCTGTATGGTATAGGCCTGCTCAGGGCCATTCCTGTGCTGCTCATGCTGCTGAGGTGGTCCAAATGGACAAAGGGACTTGTGTCCAGTCTAACAGGAACGTGACTTTCAGATTACCTACGTTGCATTACTCAAAATGCACAGAAATTACGTATAAACCTATGCACTTGTGCAATGAAGATGTGAGGCCAATACTAATAATAGCATTTTTTTTATTTGTATCCGTCGAAGTGAATGCAGTAACTGGTTGACCCATTTACCATCTGCAGAAAATAAACATGTTTTGCTTCAGGTTATGCTTTGTTATTCAATAGCTCATATCATAGGGTTGAGGTACCAGGTTAGGATTGTAAAAAGAGTAGTACGGTTACAGTTGAGACAATATCTGATAGATTTCATAAAAGTGAAGTATAGTGATAAGAATAATGTAAAACAGAAAAGAGGAATTCCAGTTTTTCTGAGTGAGGACGATCGTGCCACATTCCGGAACAGGTTCTTTCTATTGCGTGTTTAAATGTCTATATTCTTTGTTTAAGTTACATTGTGTGTGGTAACGTGTAGCTTCCAAAAAGTGCTTCCAAAATGGTTAACAGCTGCTTCTTAAGTACTTGATCCATTGTGACGCTGAGCCCTTTCCTGTGTTCCCGTCCCCTCCGCTTTGTGCAGCCACAGCTGTAGCCAGCCCCCTGCACCTGCTGGCTGCTCACGCCTCGGCCTCGGCCTCGCTCCCCACCAAGCGGCAGAACGGGGAGCAGACGCCCGGTGAGCAGCCTGACGCCAAGCGCCTCCGGAGCCACGAGGAGCCGGTGACCACCTCCAGCCCAGCCCCTGCCGCAGACACAGACTTGTCAGCAGCCAACCACCACAACTAGTCTTCAGCAATCACTCGCCCTTTGGGGTTCTCCCTTTTCCCAAACCATTTCCTTGTTTTCGCTCCCGTTCATCATCAGCTCTTGAGGTGCCAAAAGGAGAGGACTTTCAGTTTTGGCCAACGGTTCTAGAACATCAGAAAAACCGAAAGAAACGCCCCTTCAAAAACAGGGCCAATAGGGTGAGGAGAAGAAAAGTAAATATGGGACAATATAGACACTTAATTAGGAAGGTATGACCTGTGAGACATGACCACTGAATTGGAGGACTCAACGTAGACCATGGGAAGCCTTAACAACACTTAACCTTCAAATAAGCTGGACTTTGACCTTCAGCTTTCAACAAACGCCACCTCTGTCATCGAACGTTACCTCAGATTGGGTCCTACCACGGCTTACAGACCTTCCTCCCCCAGGACCCCTAGGCCCAGCCCTGGATAACAAAGCTCTCCCAGAGCCCCTAGGCCCAGCCCTGGATAACAAAGCTCTCCCAGAGCCCCTAGGCACAGCCCTGGATAACAAAGCTCTCCCAGAGCCCCTAGGCACAGCCCTGGATAACAAAGTGACCAACAAGCAGCTCCACAAGGTGTACAAAAGCGGCATGTCAACGAGTACATTCAGCAAAAGGGATCAAAACACTCGGAGGCAATCTTCCTGAACCTTTGGCAGCTAGCCTTTCTTATTACTGACCTTCCTTTATTGCAGCTGTACGTAGATATGCACTATTTTGTCGTTCATATGTGGAGCATAGGATCTGTTTTGGATGTATTTTCACTTCTATGGATGATTATTTAAGTAATTCAAAGAAGCATAAAAAAATGGTGAGGTCAGTGACATTTCCAAGCACTCCATTGAAATTGTGAATCTCACATATGTGGACTTTGTGATTTCCAGTGAAGCTAAATGTAGCTTCCAATTGCTACCCTAGCAACAAAGTGTTTTGTTTTGTTTTGTAATCCATGTCAAGTCCTCGTTTTGTCATATCCATATGAATTTGTTTTGTTATACCTACATATTTTAATACTTGAACAGATGACTGATATATTATAAAGATATGGATTCCTTGTGTAGTTTCAGAGGTGTTGAATTGATCTTGCATGTACCGGACAAAAGATGCGTACCCAAGTTGCTAACTGTAAATTTAATCAAAGCAAAGACCTGCTTAATACAAACCAGATCTGCACTTGACTTAATGTTTGTGTTTTATTTCCCTCCCTTGTTATTTTCTGCCTCCTTTTCTTTGTCCACCTTAACTTGGCTATGTTGACATTGGCATTTTTGCGGATCCGCTGTTTAATTTTTTGATTCTATTCTGGTAACTTTACGAGTCTGTCTGCAGATAGTACATGTTCCAAACACGATATAAAATAATTCATCAACGTTTGTTCTGCTTCAATGGGTAAATGCTCTTTTTTTTTCTCTTTTTTTTTTCTTTTTTTTTTTTTAAAATAAATTAATTTAAAACATCATAATATCTGTGTTTACAATGTCTTTATTATTTAAATTTTCATTAACATAACTTCAGACCTGGAAGCTGTTGCACCAGGTAGTATCATTCTTCTCCAGAGAGGGGCAGCATTGCTGTTTCTTGATTAAATCATTAAATCATTGCTACTTATTGAAACATGAAGGTCCGGTTCGAACTCCGGCCAATTCAGGTCATTTCTGCATGGAGTTTGCATGTACTCCCTTTATTTCAATGTTTTTTTTGTTGGGTGCTACTGTTAACATGTTTGGACAAATGCTCCTTAAAATAAAAATACAGTGGAGTTCGTCCATTTTTAATTATAGGGCCGTGTAGCCACTGCAAAAGAAAACTCCTTATCAATTGGACCTACTTGGTAAAATAAATAAATATATATGGATACATTTAAAAGCTTTTATTTTTTAAAAGCACACTCACTGCTGTAAAGAAACATTCGACTTAGGGGTTTGATTTAGTGCAATGATCCATTTGTTTAATTTTTTCCAGTATCATGTTACAATGTTATGTCGGAAAATTACTAAACTTGGTTCTGAAATAGTCTGCACATATGTCCACTCTCCTACACAGCATCTTAGATTTTGCTAACATTACATGACTATATTCTAAAGGCCTTCATATATTTGACAGTATTGCTGTGGTACAATGAAATACTGCTTACAGCGATTATGTGAATTACAGTTAATTATACCAGTTAAAGTCTGTCCACTGTCATAGTCAGCAGCAGCAGCTCAGACAAAAACAGAACCTTTGACGGGCAATTACCAGAAATTGAAAGCTTGTGCCCAGCAATAAGTGATCTTGTCAAAACAGGTTGTATCAAGCAACATGAGGCAACCAACAAGGCTGATTCAGCGTTTATGCACAAAAAATACCATCTGGACTTTTTGCATAGATAATTTGCACGTTTATTTGTCTAGTCAATTAGGGATGTATGGCTAATTGGCAAACACAACACTGAAATACGGGATTGAGGTTTTCTGTTGACTTGGACGGTCTGAGTTCAGATCATTTTGGGGAGATACAGGAACAAGTTAAGGGAGATTGTGTGAGAGAGAGAGTGAAGGTGGGGGGTCTCCAAAAAAGATAAGAAGAAGTTGGTGTCTCCATAGAAACCATCCAGCATCTTGGTATAGCTTTCATTTCAATTGGAGATAAAGACCAAGCCAGTAAGAGGAGCTTTCATGGTAAATGGAGCGACAAAGAAGAATATCACACTTGAGTTGTGTAGAGTCTATGTCATCCTTCTCTCATATTTCAACACTACTATAGCATAGATTAAAGCTTTTGTTGTGATTTAATGACCAGAACTAAACATATTGCTTTTTTCCTCACTGGACCAATACAAATACAAAATTAAAAAAAAAGAAGTTCTGGAACCAACTGTCCACATACCATAAATGAGTAAAGACAGTTCAAAGAACTTAGAGGCACAGATGACTCAGGATTAGTATTTTGTAAGCAGATGTTTGGTGAGATTTGACTATAACATTTTGTAAAGTGGGTTCAGATAGTGCTGAACGTTAGATAAATCCTGATTGGCACTGAATACCTTAAACACAGCCTGCAACCCATCTGTTACATTCATGTCAGGTATCTGAGACAGTTTACCAGTGCTTTACCCTGGCCACATGATGACAGTGAAGAGCTTCTCCTGACCACCTATAATCGCTCTCTCCCTTTCTCTCACTCTCTTACTCTCCCACACAAATACAACGAAACAGAAACATGCACTCAAACATATGTCTCAACTAATGGAAGTAATCAAGTGCAGACGTTTGAACAAACATCTTCAGCAGCAAAGCCAGAAGTCTCAGCTCAATGTCTGACATCTAGTCATTCAGCCACTCTCACCCCACCCACACATCAGATGGTATTTATGCAGCAGCCGTATCCGCAAACAACACACAGAATTCAATGGATGAGAGGAAAGGTGAACGAGCTCAGGGGGAGCGTAGGGTAGAGGGAGAAAGCAGGCTGCTGAGAGACAGAGACTGATGGAGAGGCGTGAGTGGCCGCAGGCGGTGGAGTCTGTGTGGGCGGGATGTGCCTCGAAGAGAGACGTGACTGCTGCTCATTATGCCGTGCTGTCCTTAGTGCAGGCCTGCCGTTCTCCATTCAGCTCTGGACCCAGTCCCAAAGCCCTTCGTGCTGTGCTGCACAAATCTCTGAGCTTATAATACATGCATACAGCACCCCTTAGGCATCCTCATCTCTGTACTAAATTAGTGTTGTCTACAGGCCGTCACCTCAGATTGTTTTTATTAAGAACCATGATGCCTCTTCTTTTCTTCTCAGTCTCTGGGTTCATATTGCAAGCAAGTCCATCACCTCTGTACCAATCACCTAACCTGTAATTGAAATTGCTTGTTGGCAAAATCAAAAGATACAATTGACCAATAACTAGAATCCCTGATATCCGCCCATGCATCATTGGCGCTGTCAGAAGCATCACCAGTCAGGTTTGGACTGAGACCGAATGTGTATTGGGCTGTACATTTACAATGAAATGTTTTGGTGACTTCAATCAGTCAGTCAGACATTTGGTTTGATGAAGAATATAGAACAGACTAGATAAAGAGGAAATATTTGCAGCAAAACAACAACATACAAAAGGGAAAACAACTGAATTGTTTTAACTGGATTATTAACATTTGATTTGATCCTCTGTTCCTCTGTTAAGAAATGCATGTACACAAAACATACCGCTGTATTTTATTACGTAAAATGTTTAGGTACCAGTCCCCTGAAAGTTTCTCAGTGCTTTGCAATGAGGATTCTTTCATCTTATGTTGCAAAAGCTAAATGCAGCCAAAAGATTTGGAATATTTTCCTCTTTCTGTTTTCGTTTCATGTTCTTCCTATAAGGGATTGAAAGGGCTCCTTGGAGAAAATTGCTTGTTTCAACTAAGTGGTACAGATTCAGTAGCGCTGCATGTAATTGGCCTGTGGCATTGCCCCCCACCACTTTGCTCCTGACTAGGCCTGGAAATGAAAAACCTCTCCTTAGTTCCCACGGTAGCAAAAAGATCCCTCTGTACTCTTGCTCTCTGCAACGTCTTCACGTAGCTAGCATCAATGTGCCTTTACGGTATTTGTTACCCACAAAACGTTATGCAACCTTGTTTGACAATTGGGTACACATCTTCAGTTGTGAATTTGTCATTATTGTCACAAACGAACGAACTGTACCTAAGAGTCACGTGTTGCAGCAACAGACACATCCTCTTCGTAAAACAAGATAACTTCCCATATACTTAGACCTTGTCTTGGTCAGGTGTAATACAGCGCATGCTAAAATCACAGGAAGTGCTGCATAGTGTTTCTTTGCTTAGTTATCCTCCAAGTAAACCCATTAATGACAATGGTGCCTCGTCTCTAGGATATATTCGGTTAAGTAAGCAGCTACAAGAAGGGTTTAAAAACATATGTTTGGATGGTGAACACGTGAAACAACCAGTAACACCTGCCCAGACAGCCCTGGAGCACTAAGCAATGTCAGCGTCCAATCCATTCACACGGAGACTCGTATGACTCGTTCTACGTAGCTCAGCGTCTGCGCTTGCCTTCAGGACACTCTGTAAGAGGCTAGTCCCCTCACCTTCTGGTGAATAAGGCCGGTACTAAGCCCCGACAGGATAATCCATTTAAGTTCATGTTCACAAGTGTTCTGTCGGCCTAGTCATTGGACATTATGTCTACCTAAAAATAACCACATTGATTTACTTATAACAACCAAGACATAACTTTGATCAACAACATTGCATGCGATCTTAGAGTTGTCCGTTTATTCCCCTGAGAGCTGATCTCTCCTTCAGTGGGAGTTACAAGTAGAGAACGGAATGAGTGACGGAGGGAACACACCAAAGGGGAAAAGCCCTGGAGATTCATAAATAGATAGTCTCTCTCCTCCGAAGATCTCTTGGCGTACCTAGGTACAGCTAATTATAGATCGATAACCAACAGTCAATCGCAATTTCCCTCTTTTAGGTGTGTGTTTTGAAAGGGAGCACTACTATTTGCCTCCATTGTTTAGTCCTACAATAGGTCACGGTTCATTAAATCCTGTGGGACATGGCTTTCATTTATTAAGCTTATTAACAGAGATAAGCCGCTGCTGTATTTCATTAAGGAAAGTTGCTTGCTGCCACGGTTATGTACTTTATAATTCCACAGAAAAGCAACAACTGTTAACTAAATAGGATTAGTAAAGGCACAATGTCCATCTAATTCTTGACAACACATTTATATTTTAGGGAATTACTTTCTGAAACACTCTCAACAGACTGTTGCTGATTGCAATCGCAGTCAGTGTGAATGCATTTACAGACACTTGTAGGCCTACACATCTTTGGTTTGGGAGCTTACTGGCAAGTGGAAAATGTGATCCAGCCCTGATCAACACTGGGCCAACAGAAACAGAAGTGGAATTTAATTTAATATACAGAAGGTGAGCGATGGGTTTTGATGAATTGAAATGTGAGGCCCTTCTTTCACTGAAACTACATTCCACAGGGAAGCTTGCAAGATAGGGGCTAGCTGGTATTCTTGTGCCTGCCTGTCTTATCACGTTACAACTAATAAGAAGTTGTGGCCGGGCACTCCTTTTCCCTCTGGATTTGGAGCCTGTGTTTTGGAGTGATTCAGGTTTACGTCCCCTTAACCCTGGAGTTAACTATGTCAACCTTTAACCTACACACACTCCCCAAAACACACACACATACTGTACCAATAGCTAAAGAGGTCTTTCAGCACCACCCCTCTGGTGCACCGCACAGATCTCCCACACATCATCGACCCAGCTCCTGTGTGGATTCCACTCCGTGTTTTCCTATTCTCATGTTCCCGGATTCAGAAAGTAGGTCACGGTTTGCTTTGTATTATTCAGCAACTGCAATGATTATGTGCTATGTTCTGACGGTGATCTGACAGCCTGCGGTGTGTGGAGCAGGGAGCAAGGCTGAAGACAGCAACAGATCACACAGTTCAGTTGGACGTCCTGTTGTATTTTCCCCTGGCTGTCATTAAGTCTCCCTTTTTTTTTAAAGCTGATTAGACACCCAACTGTTATTTATCATGCGGTTGTGCCTGAACTTAAAAGTCTCACCTCTTTCCTCCCTCCCTCCCCACTTTGTCCTGTGAGGTAATTACTTGCTGCGCCTCTATTCTTTGGCCATGGTACAATGCAAGCCTCTGTTGATGTCTGCACAAACAGGAAGAGAGGCTTAGGAAGCCAAACACAAATTTGGCTGTCGCGGGTATAAAACTTACACGCAAAACATTTGGTGGAAACCCATCAACTCTAGGTGTTTGAGACGTCTTTGCCTGAGAGAGCCTTGATGCTGGTCAACCACGATGAGTAAGAGTTCAGAGGGGAGCAGCATTCCCTGGCGGGGTGTCACATTAACATAGGGGGCCCCTGGTGCGTGGCTGCCGTCCCTGGGGAGAGGATCACAGGGGGAAGCTGATCTGAACGGTCAAGCAAGCCATGAATTCTAGCTCAAAGGAAAGGTCAGATATCACTTTAAGTTAACATCTGCCCCAGCTCAGCTAGTTCCATGATGAGTAGGTTTTCTAGAGTAATACCATATTACCATGCAGGTCCACGCTGGAGAAAGGAGATGCTCTTCTTCACGGTTTCATACACATCTGTTGATCACGAGTGTCCCACATATTGATAACTGCCCTTGTGTTTTGTCTTTCTTCATTTTCCTTTTAGTGTTATTTTGAATCAGGTTCAAGTAAAGAACAGATTTGATATCATTTGTATCATAAAATAGCTATATATTATGCTCAGAAATGTTGTGCATCACAAGGTGTCATAAACGTCAGACTCAATGTATGATATGATGGGGACAGAGTTTTCCCATAGAGCCATCCCTCAGAAAAAGACATTGATTGTCCTGTTCCTGTTCTGATAAAATTTTGTCCCCTTCCTTAACACAGCCATTACAATGGTGGCTTGCTGCGGTCCTAACAACCTTATTATCACCACCCATCATATAGGCTGCCTGACAGAGCTGCCACAAGGATTTTCTTTCTTCACGCTAACCGCAAAACCTGAGTGATGCGACTCACACGGTTTCTTGGAACAGAGAACAGGAATAACTCGATTTGAAAAAATGTATGTTCCTTACTATTGACTGTTGCTTCACCCACTTTGTTTGTTTGACTCCATGACAACCACAGCTTATGTATGCATATGTTCAATCATGGTTACTTAGAGGAGCATCTTGCTTGTTGGAGGTTGCAAAAAAAGCCAGAAGCAAAGATTTTCAATGCTAAAGTGCACTGCTGCTCAAATACGATTATTTGTCTTTTTAATCAATGATTAGCTTGATGTACGCTATAATAAATGTCTTTAAGCACACTGACAGGAGCCTAATCATATTAATCCACAGTGTATCATGCTGTAAGCAGGTCTTGGTTTCATTCCAACCTCATTCCTCTCATTAAAATTACAACGGAAGTTGTCAGCCCGGCATTTTGATTCAAAAGATCAGAATGAATTATCTCTGGAGCATCCAACCCACACAACCCCTCTTCAGTCTGTCAGCGCTCATCCTCCGCTGCCTGGCCTTGGAGTGGGTTTATCTATAGGCACCGCTTCTTCTTCCTGAGGGAACAAGGCTCTACTTCCTGCTATGTGGGAAGCTCATGCCGTTGTTGGCTGGATAGCAATCCAGCTGCATTCTCACTGTGTTTAGAGAACCTTCTCTAAAGCTTTACTGCTTCTAATCACTCTAATCCGTTCGGGATCACATATAGTGGAATATCTGCTCTTTTGATGGAATGTTTTAGCAATATTTGAGTAAAGTAATAGAGTGGCTATAAAAGTGTCTTCTATTAGTGCGGCTTACAATGTGTATTACAAAACATTTTAATGGCGTTCTTGTGTATAATGTGTACAATTCCTGTTTTGTAAAATGTTCTATCATGTTAGCGTGCTCCACTATGTTCCAGACAACAACCCTAAAACAGACCATAACTGTTATGGAGCCTGTAATGCCATGCATACCTTTTACCTCAGTGATCCAGTCCTGAATCTGTTAGTTAATTAGAAACAGAGTCAATACTTAGACAGGATCAATACGATTTAACTGGGTGAACAAACTGTTACTAGAAATGTTTTGGCGCTTTTAGATGAACAGCTTTCCATACTTTCACTTCACCACAGCACGTAAGTCCATGTGAATCTTGTATGTAACACACCTAGATCCTCTAGTCCTTGGAGATTTTCCAATCCCAGACCAAAGCTACAGTGGGTTAAGGATTACAGCGGGCACAGGCTGCCATGGTTAATTTCCCTTCAAAAAGACGTGGGCGTGGTGAAGCCAGAGAGAGCAGCCATTGAGAGACACCAGGAAAACATCGTCTCTCAGTGAGGTGATTCACAGTAAGGTGTGGGACACTGAAAACTAGGTCGCACCCGCCATGAGGCACTGCTTCCCCTCGCCTTCCGTCTCGCCCTGATTGGACGGGAAAATGTTGCCTGGATACAGAGCCGTGTCTCCTTCCTTGGTTAGTTGAGGCTGTGTGTGTTTTTCATGTGGGTGGAGCGGCATCCTTGGAGCCTCTCAGGCGATGCATCTGAGGTTACATGGATAACTTGGTGTTGTGGAGAATGGCTCTAAGATAAATGAAAATGGAGGCCCGTTCTTTGTACAGTTTAACCAATAGTACATGGTGTCTGGTCCATATATGTCTTATGCTAAATAGGTCTGGGTTCTGTATGTATAACATAAATCTGCATATGAAGAGTTAACCATAACAAAGTGCCAGGTCTATTATGCTGAGTCCCATAATCATAATCATAACCATAAACCTTTGGTAGTCTGGTTGCTGCCCTATCCCCATCCCATCATCACATAATCATATCGATAACTTGCTGTTAGTGGACCTTAAGAAACCACGTGATTTAAGAGGCAATTCATGTTTGCACATATACTAATCCTCCAAGTACAGTGTCTGATTGTGGGCGACGTACAGTTCCACTCTCCTGCACTCGACCTTTGATAGTCTGGTGGGGTTTAAGGCATGACGTGCTGAGTCAGTGAGACAGAGGCATTCATGATGGCTTGCCATTGAAGGATTGCCTCCTCAAACAAATGCTTGGACTTAAAGCAGCGTGTGCAGGGAGCAAAGAGCCCTGCAGGGTGAACCAGTGTCAGCTGTCACTGTTGTCCTGTTCCCGTTCAGAGGAAATAACAGGCCAGAGGAACAATGTCAGGAATGCTCATGCACTTCTTTAAACAAACAAATAACAGCTAGCAAACAATGGAGTGCAGCTGGGGAATGCAAGACAGCAAGGATTGCAAAGCTGAAACACACATTTCATATTTTTCAAACAGAATACAAAGATGTCATGCAGTCTGGACAAAACCATTACATTTTCACCCTAATTGTATTGCTAACACTGACGCAGTTCTCTCTTCATCCTATCAGAGTTCATGTAAAATAGGTTCCAACTCACAAAGGGTGCATGCACCTCACGTCACTGATTTGTGAAATCAGCATAAACTTTAGTGTGCTTCATAAATGACACTGCTGTATGCACACAATATAACCTTACAGTGTTTCATAAATTAAACACCGCTACACGCACACCGGATGAACCTTAAAGTGCTTCATAAACGAAACACTTCTGTACAAAAACCAGATAAACCTTACAATGCTTCATAAATTAAACACTGCTGTATGCACACAATATAAACCTTACCGTGCTTCATAAATTAAACACTGCTCTATGTATACCAGATAAACCTTTAAGTCCTTCATAAGTTAAACACGCCTATATGTACACCAGATAAAAACCTTACAATGCTTCTTAAATTAAACACTGCTACTGCTACTATGTACACCCGATTAATGTTAAAGTGCTTCATCAATGATACACCGCTATATGTACACCAATCATTACTTGTCCAATAATCCACACAAGATAACATCACTTCTTGTGATTTTCCATTCTTATCAGTCTGAGGTTGCACATGCAACTGGCAAAGGACATCTAATGTATGTTTGACCTTGAGGAGGCCTAAAGGTCAAACCAGAGTCCAAGGTGGCTCTACTGCAGGAGTCCATGGCAAGCTACCAGCCAAGCTCACTCACAGAAAATCACCTAGGCGTGCCCCAACAACATTAACCTGAATTAACTGGGCATTGGAATGACAGCTGCCAGAAAACCATAGAGAAAGTGCTGTTCTGGTGGAGTGTGTTGATGCTCTGTGTCATGGAGATTCAGAGGGCGAGTGGTTCATTGTGCTACGTGGTGGTTACCCTCCATCTGTATCCCTCTGTGTACATCCTCCAATCTCTTACTCACTGAATCCTCTTAGACCCGTCTCTCCAACGCAGACACATGGCATACACACACGCACGCGTTTCTGTTTAACATAATACAGCCCACAACAGATGGACAGATTTATTTCAGGATGGGCTGAGCGTGTGCTGTGCATGTGAGGGAGAGTTAACATGAAGAAAAGGAAGAGGAGAGAGTGGGACTGCTAAGTTTATGTGGAGGTCAGAGTGGGAACAAAAAGACAAGAGACCGCCTGGGAAACAGGGGAGGGCTGTGATGGTGTGGGTTAACAGAGCATAAAAGACAGGTGGAGGGATAGAGGGAGCCAAGAGCAGCAGATGCTCCCAAAGGTGTCTCTTTCCAGGCTGATAGTGCACGTGTGACTTTGTTCCACACAGTGAGCAGACCGCTATGAGCAAATGAGGCTCATTTTGCATGCATGTGAGTGAGTGTTTTGTGTGTATGTGAGTGAGTGTTTTGTGTGTATGTGAGTGAGTGTTTTGTGTGTATGTGTGTGAGTGTTTTGTGTGTATGTGAGTGAGTGTTTTGTGTGTATGTGAGTGAGTGTTTTGTGTGTATGTGTGTGAGTGTTTTGTGTGTATGTGAGTGAGTGTTTTGTGTGTATGTGA
>JAVQJS010011149.1:0-16396 GCA_036024795.1 Galaxias rostratus | reverse complement strand
CTCTCTCTCTCTCTCTCTCTCTCTCTCTCTCTACTGTGCAAAAGTTTTCCTACCTCTGAAACATAAACCCAATTTTGAAGTGAGTGAATACTGAAGAGGCTCTCTTATTTGAGTTTTACTAAAACAAAGTTGTGGTAATATAACTACTTAAAAAATACGGCCTGCACAATATATCATTATCTATATATATATTTATCTTTCTTAAGATCATCTTGCCAATAAACACAAAATACTGCAATATTTTATGTAATGTACATAAAAAATGTAAAAATTTAATTAGTTGATCAAGAACAGAGAAGAATTTTGAACAGTGCAAACAAGGTAGTGTGTGACCATACTACTTTTTTAAATAAGTGGAGTACTGTAAACTACAAGGGATATCAACAACTTGTCAATCATCTCGGTAGAGAACCAGTTCTAACAATTAAACATGTTTTGAACTGGCAACCTGTTTGTGCTACTCAATTTGTTCTTTGGGCAACAAATGTCTTCAGCTTGCTTGCACCAATGCCACCAACTAAAATATAGTAAGTGTACTGCCCTGATAAGCGTGCGTGCGTGCGTGTGTTTGTGCGCGCTATATATACGCTTACTTAATCATATTTCTTAATTTGTTATTAATACAATCATACAACTTACAAAGTATGCCAGAAATCCTATTAAATATTGAGAGTCATTATCAACATTGCCTTGTTTCTAATGATGACTGGACAGATAGCAGCTCTTATCCGTCTTCCTTAGCAATCGTCTCCCTGACAAAACTTACTGTCAAATAAACATTTAAAATACTGCTCCAAAAGCATTGTGTGTGTTTTTGTTTTCTCGTTGAAATGGGGAGCCCATATTACTCTTGTCAACACACCACTGTGAACTGACAAAGAATACTTTCTATGGTATGCCAGCCGCTTGCATCTTGAGGACCGACCCCAGGCTGTGTTTAGGTGTGTTTTCAGAGAGTTTTATTTTTACGAGCCTGTCTTGGGAGAGCAGTCAAGCCTTTCTGTGCTGCATTAGACCTGGGATCAGGGAGTTCATGGCCTCTTTTGGGGAACCTTTAACCCCCCCTTGTGGGGACCTAAAGTCCCTAAAGACCTTTTTGTCTGGTGCTGGCGGTTTAGTCCCTGGGAGACCTTGGTGTGCCCCTCTCCTTTCGCGAGGAATACGGTCAGACGTGCTGAATGTCTCGTTGAGTGTATGAAGCTGATCTTTTACAAATTATTCGAGTTTGCAAAGATATTTTGTCATACATACAACGTAAGCCAGGCTCAGTATGTTGAGCCTTGTAGAACAGCTAGCTCTCCATCCGTGCATTATGATTGGCTAAGAAGTGGTTCAAACAGAAGTATAACCGAAACATCATGGTTACCGTTTAGCAAATACGTTTTTTGTCTAAGTTTTTGTAATCAGCAATGGCAACATTATTCGGATGTTCCTAATAAAGAGTTGCTAGGCTTCAAACATGTTTTGTAACATCACCAAAAAGTAGGGACGCGTTTATTTTATTGATCAGGGCCTTTGGGTTAAAGGAAACTATTTGAACAGTTGTTTTTCACCCCATATTTGATGATGCTGTAACTTTACTTTGGGTTTGTGGCTGTGACCACAGCACAGCCTTAAGTACATGACAGCCTCTTGTTTATTGCTTAGTTTTCATTTCCACAGAGACCAGACCCGTTTACATTTGTACACGTTGTAAAAAACTCAATTTCTAATGGACAATCCAATTGTAAGAGTGGCGATTATGTATGTCAAGCTTTCCTGAAGAAGCACGAGTGAAGTTCTCAGCACATTGCATGATCACACTAACAGCACAGTCCACTCTTTCCTTGATGGGTTTACCATGACAACTAACCATCTGAGCCACAGCCGCCTCAAATGATAATGGGTGTTTGATTCAGACAGTCTGCATTGCTCCATATATGGTCATACTCAGCGGTAGAGCTTTTTTCAAATTCCGCAAGGGGAGAGGAGAGAGGCCAGAGGTCTCTGAGTCAGACCACTGTGATGTCATTGATAGGATCTCCCTGGCTTTCTTTACGGTTTATAGACGGTTTATAGACCCCCAAGTAGCAATGGGGGTTTTGTCGGTCCTGTCGTGACAGTTTTGCTTTCTTTAAATGACATTGGGGGTTGTCAGGCTGGCGTTCTGCTTGTCTTGATCACATCGATCTTTAAGAACCCTTCTTTTTTCCTTCTCAGACACACAAACACAAGGCCTCTCTCGTAGGGGAACATCGATCACAAATTAGATCTTTGTTGGTTCTTTCTAATTATCGTTTAGTTTTGTAAGTGGGCATTGACTTCCTTGTCGCTGGCCATTTATATGAACGATTATGTCCAGTAGTGGTTTAGCATGCTCCACAAGCCCTGCTTAAGCCCTCAGACTTGGGCTTTAGTTATCCTCTAGCCTTACGTGTAACTCCCAAGTAGGTGAAAGGCAACTTCAACATGCAGGTTTAAGGACTTTTTGCCTCCGTGTCTTTTATCAACCCCGTCGTCTCTTCTTCTTTTTCCCCACGCTTCTAGTTCTGCATTCTACCACTTTAAGAAAAACCGACCCCTCACACACCCCCCAGCCCTCAGCATCTGCTTTTTGCCTCAACTTGAGAAAAAGACAACCCTCTTTTACCCAACAAGCTGTGGTTATCGGCTTTTCGAACCATATGTATCCTCCTTAAGGGACGCTGGACACCACTGCAGCTATGAACCAAACTTTGTTTGTAACATTGATTGGTAAAGTGCAGCACAAAGTGCTCTTGAAAGCTAAACAATTGATGCATTAATAATATAACAAAATGGCTCATGTAATACAACCCCCTGCCCCCATCCTATCCTGCATTGTGATGAAGGACATATATTTATCTCCCTGTGTTCTCTGGTGTCTGGCAGATGGCCAGGTGATTCCTCTGGTGGAGCTGTCTGCCAAGCAGGTGGCGTTCCACATCCCCTTCGAGGTGGTGGAGAAGGTGTATCCGCCTGTCCCCGAGCAGCTGCAGCTCCGCATCGCCTACTGGAGCTTCCCCGAGAATGAGGAAGACATCAGGTACTCTCACACACACACATACAGCGGAAACACACACACACACAGGTAGTAGACAACAACAGACAAATAACCATGCATACGCGCTCACACCCACAAGCGCTCATTTACCTCGATAAAGATGATTGGCTTACAAAAGCAAGAGCATTACTTTATCAGTGAAACAATGGAACAACAATATGAATCAGAATGACTTGGACTTGTGGTCCTCATAACGTTTTGTTCAACTTTTCAAAACGTTGCATTTACTTGTGCGTACCACATTCACAAATTCCAGCAGTGTCAATGTCGACGCATGTCTGACGTGGATCCTTAGCTAGCTGTGCGTGCCTACATGCGGGCGGGCATGCGTGCGTGTGCCCATGTGCGTCGGTTGATGTGTGCGTGCCTCTCTGATCTGTTTCTCTGCAGGCTGTACTCCTGTCTGGCCAACGGCAGTCCGGATGAGTTCCAGCGTGGGGAGCAGCTGTACAGGATCAGGGCTGTCAAAGACCCTCTACAGATAGGTGGGTCCACACACACACACACACACACACACACACACACACACACACACACACACACACACACACACACACACAGCCTGCCTGGCACCTCTCCCTTGTCCACTCCCACTATATATCATCCACCTCTCCAAACGTCCCTTTATGTCCCTGGCCACTCGGCTGGTTTTTCTCTGGCTGCACCGTTGGCCCAGATGACGGGATTAGAGCGGCCACAGCAGGCTAGGGAGGGGGGATTATAGGCGCTTTAATAGCCGAAAACGCTCCTAAAGGAACCAGCTTTGACCACACTCTCTCACATATAAACACACACACACACACACAGGGATAAAACCTCTTGACATGCAACCATGACTCCTCTCCCTCCACCAATCGCCACTCGCCTGAAGATGGTTGCCAGGGCCGACCGTCGAAAAGGCAGTAGCGGCTGACGAATCACCTGGCAGGAGTGCGTATACGACGAATGAACAATGGCTTGGCCGTAGTTGAGGGCCCCTCCTGGCTTAGTTCATGAGCCCTCACCACCACACACACACACACACACACACACACACACACACACACACACACACACACACACACACCACTGTGATCTACATCGCTCTCTGTTACCCTGGGCATTTTAATGGGCACCAAGGATCGCCCCCCCACCCCCCATAGCTGGGGCCTCTGTCGTTGACGACAGGGTTATGAATCTGCCCTGTTACATTATCACTGCCGCCACGGCAGCACAGGTCAGCCAAGGGGTGTCGTAAAGTTTGCAACCAGGGGTTACGCAAGCCTCGTTAACTTTACATCTTGAGATTTACAGTGCAAGTACAAAAACCTCAGAGATCCTTTCTTTTAAGGCCGTGTGCATGTGCAGCTCAGTGACTTCCTGTGTGCTAGCCTCAACAAGGGCTGGGACAAAGGGGTCTATGCGCCGCTCGCCTCTGTGTCGGTGCCTAGGTCTGACTGAGGAAGCCAAGGCTGGTGGGAGGTTGAAAACAATGTGCTGGAGTTCTCTGTGAGGTAATGGAAACCGGCCCTGTCCCTGTGGAGGTGGTACGGCGAGGGAAATGGGTTAGAGGCGTGCGTGCGTGCGTGCGTGTATGTATGTGTTTGACGTGTTTTCTGGGCATGGCTCTCCCATGGAACCCCGTTGAACGGTGAACCTGCGTCTGTGTTTTGTTTCACCACTCCCTCCTCCTCCTTACACTCTTCTCTTACTCCCCTCACCCTTCTCTTTTACTCCCCCTTCCTCTTCTCCTCACCCTCCTCTTGCTCCCCTTTCCTCCTAATCCTCCCCTCCTCCCCACACCTCCTTTCTTTTCCTCTTTCTTTCTTCGTGTGGACAAACCATGGAGAGAGTGCTGGCTGCCGTCCATTGGGCAAAAGCTTTCGTCCAGTGCAGCGCTCCCCTCCCCCTCCCTCTTTTTCCCTTTCTTGTTCTTTTCTTTCTGGCTCCCTGAAAACTCCCTCTTCCCCCTGTTCACTTTTGACTTCTTTCTATTATCCTCTCTACCTCTCATTCAAAAGCCTCTGACTCTCTTTCTCTTTTTGTTCAACCTCTTTAACTGGTTTTTATTTTTTGTTTTCCCTCTGAACACTACGTTGGTATCTGTCCAGCCTACCAAAGTCTCTCATGATCTCCATTTCCCTTAGTTTGTTGATTTCTGTCATTCTGAACAGCCCTCTTTTTCTCTCTTACTCACTCACTCAACACTTCTCTCTTGTCCCTCTCCTCTCATCTTGACTCGTCGTCATCCTCTCTCTCTCTCTCTCTCTCTCTCTCTCTCTCTCTCTCTCTCAGTCTGGAAATCAGACTGTTTTTCATTTCCTGTCTGGAAGCCCTGCCATGCACCATTCCAAGCCCCTGTTGCTGCATCTAGTTGTTTAGTAGCCCCCCATCTCTCCAAACACACACACGGTCCTCTCCCGCTAACATATCCTGCCATATGATACTTTTCATTTGGTGTCCTTCTGTTACAATGCTCTCTATACATTTCCACAAAAACATACTTTTCTCAGTTTGTGCTTCAATATAAAGTATAAAGATGAACAGACTCGCATGCAGGTGTGAGTTTAAAAGCACCTATAGTTCTTTCCTTCCCGTATTTTTCTTCTTTTTTTTCACTTTGTCTTTTCATGGTCGGTTAACCTGTTTGCTTTTTCTTTTTTCCTCCCTTC
Organism: Galaxias rostratus; assembly: GCA_036024795.1. Lineage (NCBI taxonomy): Eukaryota > Metazoa > Chordata > Actinopteri > Galaxiiformes > Galaxiidae > Galaxias > Galaxias rostratus. The sequence continues at coordinate 10,684 of JAVQJS010011149.1, read as the reverse complement.
CCTTCTCATCTCTGTAGGTTTCCATCTAAGTGCCACGGTGGTGTCGTCTCAAGCCGGCCAATCTAAAGGGGCCTACAATGTGGCGGTCATGTTCGACCGCTGCCGCATCACTTCCTGTAGCTGCACCTGCGGTGCGGGAGCCAAGTGGTGCGCCCACGTGGTGGCTCTCTGCCTCTTCAGGATCCACAACGTGAGTGTGTGTGTGCGTGTGCGCGTGCAAGGGGGGCACACAGCTTGCCACGTTTGGAGACTTCTTTGTTGTAATAATATAATAATAATTCATTTTATTTGTGCTTTTCTCGAGACTCTTTACCCAAATTAATTATGCATAACAAACAACAATGGACCGACATCAGTCTGAGTGATACCATGGCAGAACTCACTCACTTGCTCACTCAACATATTATGACAGACTTGTTTAGGACATAGGACACACAGACAGACTCCAGGTAAATTGGCAGTGACTGGTCAATCTGGAGAATGGAGCATGTTATTTCTACGTTTATAGGAAACCCACTCAGACACCAACTCCGAATGCAAACTCCACCCAGATAGACCATTGGGTCTGGTGGGGTTTGAACCACTGAGCCGCCGTGCTGTGCTGTTGTGTCAGCGTGTATCACTCATGGCAGCGCAGAGTAGATTACCCGATCGAAAAGCCGGTGGTGTTTGATGCCCGCTAGTATTTTGATTGCTAGCTTACTGTTACACAATTGTAGGATGATTTTGTTCCCCATCTGCACCAACTGCATTTCTTGCTGGTAATGTTTTGCCGTAATACATCGCTACAGCAAAATCCTTTGCTTCACACAGTCTCCTTTCCATGAGAGTTGCATGCACGGCAACAAACATAATGCGCTAACTGACACAAAGCGCTGTGCTCAAAAACAAACACAACGCACTGCGCTCAAGTCTAGCAAAAAGCACTGTGCTCTAATCTAACACAACACACTGTGCTCTAATCTAACACAACGCACTGTGCTCTAATCTAAAACGACGCACTGTGCTCTAATCTAAAACGACGCACTGTGCTCAAATCTAACACGACGCACTGTGCTCAAATCTAACACAACGCACTGCGCTCAAATCTAACACAACGCACTGCGCTCAAATCTAGCACAATGCACTATGCTCAACTAACACAACGCACTGTGCTCAAAACTAACAACTTGTTGCACGGCACTGATGGAAAAAGCACCGTCCATGCTGCGCTGCAAAGATGGCAAAGTAAAAGCAGTTTGTTTTCAGCAGCACCAGACGAAATTTTATAACTTTAAGCAATATTTTGCTGTTACTATTTGATCAGGGTAACAACTGGCAGCCATATGCTTATTCTATAATTGAGAAGAATGAGTCTCACAACCAACACTGCCACACAAACAGATTACTCCCACAGGAATCACTGGTGCTAATGTCTCCCAATGCTCTCTGTGTGCAACGTTCACTGACCTGAAAGTGCAAACCGATAGCACACAAGTTTGTTTCATCAGACACTGACATTAATGGGGTTTAGTGGAAGTTCAAGCCACACACAGATGTTTCGACAAGAATTAGCAGAGTACTTTGATGACGTGACTGGTGAGGCGCACACACACACACACACACACCCGAAACAGAGCCTAGTGCTCCTCTTAGTGTAATTTAAAATGACCTTTCAGCACTGCAAACCCTTAAATTGTTTTTGTTTTTCTCGCTACTTGGTTGTGGTTGACATGAGAAGAGCCAGTGGTCCCTATCTGTTGGGATCTTTTCTTATCTCACCTCCCCCGTCATACTCCCCCTCGCTGTGGCTATGAACATTCGCACACACACACACACAGCCTTTGTTGTGACCTTTTAACAAGGGGCAGGTTCATTAAGCGTACTGCTAACTGAGTGAGGTGGATTAGCCAGTGCATGTGTTAGCAGTCACTAGGGCTTTTCACTCTCTCTTCAACACTGGCTCCCATAGGGGTACTGTGTACAGAAGGCTGTCATCTCGCGTGATGCAAGTCCCAGCTCTCTGATGGAGATGGCTGTTTATTCTCTCTGTCCCTTTCTCTCTTTCTCTGTTACCTCCCTTTTCAACAATCTTTTTTGTCTCTCTTTCAATCTCTTTCTCTCTCTTTTGTCTCTTTCTTTCTCTTTTACTCTCTCTCCCATCGGGGTACTGCATATTAAAAACTGTCAACTTGCATGATGTAATCCCTTGTTCTCTGGCAAAGAACACTTTTGTATGTTTTAGCTCTCTCTAGATGAAGGGGACAAAATGGGAGGAAAGCTACTTTGGGTTCTAATGGTTCTTATGGGTGTAGTCATAAAGTAACTCTGCAAATGGCACATCATAAAACAAGATGTGTTTTAATCAAACGTTGTGCACTGGTGTGTTGGAATTTGTATGCGTGTGACTTCTTCATTTAGTAAATATTAGCTTCTCTAAAGGATTAAAAAATAAAACCAAGCCCTTAGTTCTCCCTCTTTGTCTGAGCCACGGAGAGCTTAAGAGATGGCAGGTTCACTATATGCCAGGTAATATAGGCATTTCTTTTCAAAATCAGTAACATTAAGTTATCTGTGTGCGTTTCTTACCAATAAACCCGGCCTGTGTTTCATGTCTGTCCGCCTTGGTTCTGCCCTTTCTCTGCTCCAAGGTGACAGTGTGTCACACATACACAGGCCAACGCAACTGTTCACATTTCAAGTTGAAAAGGCCTACACGCACCGGCCCGATGCAGCGTCGTTTACAAATAGGTTGTCATATCAGCCACTGTCACATTTAAAACGGCTGCCACTTTTATCTGTGGCCAGGAGGGTTTTATACATGAAAGAAGGACCTAACACTCACACAGTGTACTGAGTGCTGGCGCGCTGTCGCAAGAGGAAGGCTTGGACGAGTAATACATGGGGCTATCTGCTGATAATAATATAATCCTATTAAAGAGCACAAAACGGTCTTAGGCAGGGAATTAGAGCCCAAGCATGCAGGCCCCTGCAAATGGACCACTCTTGATACGTAGAACTAGAGTTTGCAGATATTCCATTTAAAATCCTCCTTAGAGGAGTTTTTCCGCCGCGTTGCCCTTGGTAACGTGCGATGTGCCTACTAGACCAGTCACCTTGAGGACACCAAGGCGCGTTGCCGTGGTTTTCAATGCCCCGAGCCGTTCTGCTCGTTGTAGATCTATGGTGTTTCAGTTCACGTCAGGGCATCCGTCTATTGTTGTAGACTCCCGCTCTCGTTCTGAGTTCAGGAATCCAGAGTGTTTCCGCCTCCCGCCTTCCACACGATCAGCCTCTTGCATTCCTCATTCACTCCACCCATATGCTACTATCCCTTAGTAATTCTCTTTAGTTACAACTCTCTCTACTCTCGCTCTCTCTCCTCCAATTCCTTTTGCGCTACCTTTTCTCTTTCACTCCTGTCTCGCTCTCTCTCTCATTCTCTCCCTTTTCTATTTTGCCCTTCAGTTTCTTTCTCTCTCTCATCTTCTGCACTGTGAGTCGTTAAGGGCGACATTCCATATTCCCTTTACTGACTCTCTGGAGCTACGGAGAAAAAGAAGATCAGTCTTCCATCATCAAAAGCCAGAGATTTATTATGCATGGGCCATATTCCCATCCCCTCCTCTCCCTGTGCCCATTCACAGACAATGGCCTTTCTGCGCTCCGTAGTGGAAAACTATGAGCCCCAAGAGGAATACGGCTGACATTAAACTGCACGCACGCACGCACGCACACACACACTGACAGACACACAGTACCACAGCCTGTCGTTTGGATGGTGACATCATAGGTTACGCTGTCAGAGGGCTCCAGACTGAGGGCAGAGGCTCGTGGGAGGAGTTGTGCTTTGGTAGATAAGGCTAAACGCAGGGGGTGGATTGTATCAGTCATTTCAATGTTATACATGCAGAAGTCTAAATAGATAGCTTAACTGTCACACTTCAATGTTACAATACTTTCAGAATGTATGGTTATGTCGCTATCTTATATTATCAAGATTACAAGACATTAATACCCAAACTGTTGTTTTGGAGAGATGTCTAGAGGCTTTTTGCAAAGTCTCACTTTTATAGCTATGCCACATTAACCTTTTTGGCCAGAACCCATTGCTTGCTGCATTGTAGACTCTCCTTTGTGGAGACTGGCTTGTATTACAGCTTTACAGTCTTATTTGTTTCGTATGTGTATAGTCTCAGGTTCCTGCTTGGTAGCTGTTATTAAACGTGGAATAATGGCTGTACCCTGGAATTATATGTTCAGAATTCAACAGCGTTTGATCCAGACAAGGCGGCTGCCAGAAATAACGCGGTGATCCTAAGACGCCTAAGTGCTCGTCTATAACCACTTTGAAAGAGACCTTTTTCTTGTTGTACTCATACTTAATGTAGGCCCTTGTCCTCGCCTCCCCCCTCTTCCAGGCGTCAGCGGTGTGTCTGCGCGCCCCCGTGTCTGAATCCCTGTCCAGACTGCAGAGGGACCAGCTCCAGAAGTTTGCCCAATACCTCATCAGTGAGCTTCCACAGCAGGTACAGACACTCACACCGGGCCCTGGGGAGGAGGGGCACTAACAGCTAGCTGTTTTCAAGGGAGTGATGTGATTACCACACGACAGGTCGATGCGTTGTGTATGCCCTGTGACCATGGCATCCTGTGCTCCCCCTGCATGTAGGAGCCATTTGCAGGATGCTACCAGGGATATCAGTTCCTATTGATCCAGTCCACAAAGCAGATTCTGTTTTCTTGTCTTTTTTACTTGCTGTTACAGTCAATTGCCTGAGATGAATAGAGCAAAGTGAATCGAATGAAATGAAACCCCGTGCTAGTATTTTGACACTCTATTACCTCAATCACATATACAATCATATAGTATTCAGTTGCACAATGACACCAACCATATATACATGTATTTATTATTGAGTTGAGTAATGTCACCCTCCATATATATATACATTTATTTAGTGTTCTGTTGAACAATGCCCTGACACTGCCTTGTTGAGTAACTCATCCTCCACCAGGAGCTCCTCCCCAGACTATAAAGTATGCCCGCATCAATGAAACACCCTTTCTGTGTGACCCCGCGTGCCCCTCGGAGAATACAGTAGCACTGTTGTCCTTAGATGGCTCAGTGAGACACCGGCTCCACACTGGGAAGGGTTGCTAGGGGCGCAGGGGGCGGGGGAAGGGACACAAAGGGTGAGGACACTGACTGTACCTGCCTGGAGGAAGTTCGTGCTGGGACAGATACACACGCCCACTCGTCGCCATGCCAAGGCCTCCAGACTCAGACCGAGTTGTTTAGTTGTTGTGGTTTTTCTTCTTAACGTGCTTTTCTTTGTGTTGGGTGTAGATCCTACCCACAGCACAGCGTCTCCTGGACGAGCTGCTGTCCTCTCAGTCCACAGCCATCAACACCGTGTGCGGTGCCCCAGGTGGGTGCTCTTCCTCTGCCTCTCGCCTGCAGGGGGCAGCATGGACTAGTGTGTCTGCCAAATGGTTAGGCTGAACACCATATGAAGAAACTGAGAAACCTATTGGTTTTCCCCAATCAGACGTTCGGAGGGGATGAACTTCTAGGGGGGTGAGAGGTTTGACAGGAGGGAATATCCTTGATCCATGTTTCAGTCGGTGTTTGCTAGATCTCAATTTGCATCTCCCACTTCCATAACTCTCCATACAGGAGGGACCCGAAAGTATGTCAATATTGAAGTGATGCACAAGGGTTTTTATGGTCCTGGTTTCAAGTTGCACAATGTAAAACACTTTAAGCTTCTGTAACACCTTTGTGTTACGTATAAAGCACAATGTCTTGTTTTTCTTGACCTGACACTCAGATTAGTTATTTTGGTTGCATTAGTACAAAGCGCTTTGGGAAGAAAGATTAGCGATAATGCATACTAAAAGTCTTACGAGGCAGGCTTTATATAATGAGATATTTCAACGTCATTGATATCTGACCTCTTTTACAGTAGGTGGCTGATTACTGTGTGTGTGTGTATGTGCGTGTGTGTCTCGTGTATTTTGTGTGCGTGTGTATTCAGACCCCACGGCTGGCCCCTCGGCCTCAGACCAGAGCACCTGGTACCTGGACGAGTCCACTCTGAGTGACAATATCAAGAAGACGCTGCACAAGTTCTGTGGTCCCTCCCCTGTGGTCTTCAGGTGAGAACCCCCCCCCCCCCTTAAAGGACACAGAACAATATTGGATGATAAAAGCTAGTTAGTTCCAAAAAACTGTTAGTCATGGTGTGTTTAATGTTCAAAGCACTACAATTATTCTTCAAATTGCTCAAATAACCCCAAAACATTTTTGCAATTGAGCTTCTTGCCAGAGCAATTCAACTGTCACTAAGGTCCCCAACGGTTGTTTCCGCCCGCAGCGACGTCAACTCCATGTACCTGTCGTCCACCGAGCCCCCCGCCGCCGCCGAGTGGGCGTGTCTGCTGCGGCCGCTGCGGGGGCGGGAGCCCGAGGGCATCTGGAACCTCCTCTCCATCGTCAGGGAGATGTTCAAGAGACGGGACAGCAACGCCGCGCCACTGCTGGAAATCCTCACCGAGCAGTGTCTGACCTACGAGCAGGTAGCACCACCCCGCCACACAGCTCCCCCTAAGGCCCCTTCCCCTCACGACCCTTCCATACACAGCACCCACATCCATCCCCACTGTTTGTGATGAATATTAGACCTGACAGATGATACCATGCCCATAATAACGTCATGGGTATTCCAGACTGCAGGCGTGTAATAAGAATGGACAGTGTAATAATTTCTGATAGACACACTTCCTCAAAATGAGCTGTGCCCCGTGGCCAGTGACAGTTTCCCTTTTAACACTTCTAACCAATCAAGGTTGTGGTCCCTTTCACAGCGAGTTAGATAACGCACAGATCCCCAACCGTTTGTTTCCCGCTAACCTCGTCCTCCTCCGCCCCCCCAGATCATCGGCTGGTGGTACAGCGTGCGCACCTCGGCCTCCCACAGCAGCGCCAGCGGTCACACGGGGCGCAGCAACGGCCAGTCGGAGTTAGCGGCCCACGCCTGCGCCAGCATGTGTGACGAGATGGTGGTGCTCTGGAGGCTGGCCGTGCTGGACCCCACCATGAGCCCGCTGAGGTGAGCCCACACTCGGCCTAACCTCTCTCTCAGACCCCCTACACCTTCTGGTTCTGGTATCATACGCTGTGGAGAAGACGGGTTGCTTGTGCGTGCGTTGTGTGAAACATTGGTTTGAAATGACTTGATTTTGGGGGTGGATACAGTTCAGTTTAGCAATGAGTGTCAGATTTCTAAAATCATTGCCTTCATGCTGTGCATGGCACACATCAGCCTTTTGATATGTTTTGACCAGACACCAATGTTGTATTGTACCTTTTTTATTGTCATTTCGCGATCAAACAGCAGAATGTCTAGCAAGTTGAGAAAATTACTCTCTGTTGCTTCCCGATTTTTTTTAAACTACTGCCATTTTCAGTAGACGGTGTTTTTTCAAAATAAACTTAGAACCAGCAATGACCTATGGGCATTGTGGTGTCCAATGAACCATTGTAATGTCTGTGGTGTCGGTGGTCGGAATAATATTAGAGAATTTCACTGACATTGATCCTATGACACAAACTTGTAATGTACTACTATGTAATATACTTGCTTAATTTTTCCTAAACTGCAACATTTATTGTTTTAGAAAACTGGTGATGCATCGTTTTAAACAGAGTACTCCTTCACTCAGACACATTAGCACTCTGAGCTCTGAATCCTAATAACTCACTGGGCCTGCTACATTAGGTGACCATCTGCATAATAATTTAGAACTGACAAGGGAGTCTCTTTCCTATGGTGTGCTGACTGGTGTGTTTAGCCCCCCACCCCACCCCCCACACACACACACACTTACTGAGAATAATAGCCAATTTGTGTGTGTGTGTGCGTGTGCGTGTGTGTGTGTGCGTGCGCGCGCGCGCGCATGTGCGTGTGTGGATAAAGTCATAAACAGCTTGTATGTCTCCTCCGTCCCGCAGGCGTTTGGAGCTAGCGGCCCAGCTGAAGCAGTGGCACCTCAAGGTCATCGAGATCGTCAAGCGGGGCCAGCACCGCAAGTCACTGGATAAACTGTTCCAGGGCTTCAAGCCCGCCGTGGAGTCCTGCTACTTCGACTGGGAGGCGGCCTACCCTCTGCCTAGCATCACGTACTGCAGTGCCGACAAGAAGAGCGCCTCCTTCTGCTGGGCCAGGGCAGTGCAGATCCAGAGAGGGGCTAAGGCGGGCCTGACCGGGGAACCCCTGGAACCAGGAGGAGGAGGAAGGGCAGGGAGCTCCGAGGGAGGAGGAGGAGACTACAAAGGAAGAGGAAGTGGTCACTCTCCCCAGCAGGAAGTGGCGGTGCGGCCCAAGGAGACGGTGGTCAGCAAGAGGAAAGGTCTGCTGGCGGCGGCCGGAGGAGGAGTCCTGGTGCGTATGGGTGGCGGGGCGTCCGTCCCGGCCGACGAAGGAGGGAAGAACACGTACAAGGGTCCTGGCGGCTCGTCCACGGGCAAGGCCAAGATGGCCCAGGGCGGCAAGGCGGCGTTGGGGGCGGGCGGGGGAGGCACCGGTGGGGGCGGCGGCGGCAGCAGCAACAAGCACGCCAGCGCCAAGCGCCGCACCAGCAGCGAGGACAGTTCCCTGGAGCCTGACCTGGCGGAGCTGAGCCTGGATGACGGGTCCAGCCTGGCGCTGGGCGCCGAAGCCAGCAATACCTTTGACTTCACGCCGCCGCCCCCGGAGATGCTGCCCTCACCCAGCCCACTGCTACGCGAGCCACGCAAGTTCAGCGGCGGCGCAGTCGTCGTCGTTGGCAAGGAGCGGCCATTGTTCGAGGGGAAACGGGTGAGCCAAGCCCCGCCAGACAGCGCCGAGCCGCCCCTGCCCTGCTTCCCCCCCAAGGAGACGGTGCTGGTCGTCACGGAAGGGCCCGTCACAGCGGAGAAGGAGGCGGCCGAGTCCGAGGACAACGTCGGGGAGGAGGAGGAGGGGCCTGTAGGAGACGCCGTTCCGTCCGCAGTGAAAGCCACCGTTAACCCAGCGGCAGGGACAAACGGCAAACCTCCTCGTGGTCGCCGGGATGGAGGAGCGGGTGGAGGAGGAGGAGTAGCCGTGGCAGCCCCAGGCCACCAGGGGGCTGGAGGAGGAGGAGGAGGAGGAGGAGGAGACCCTGTGGGAGAAGATGACTACCAGGCCTACTACCTGGGCGCAGCCAACGAGGAGGGCCCCGACAGAGGGGCGGCCGAAAACCACCACGAGGAGGAGCCAGACATCTTTGCTGGAATTAAGCCTCTGGAGCAGGAGGGGCGCATGGAGGTGAGGAGGAGGAGGAGGAGGCGGAGGCTTGTTACCAACTGAGGGATTAAGTCTCTTAATTGAGCAATTCCCAGATTGGTGCTTTAGCAAACTGGCTTTGCATTGGTTTCCTCTTTAGAGGATGTCATTCTTCTGCATAAAGGCAGAGTGTAACGTGTGCGTGTGTGTTCCCCCCAGGTTCTGTTTGCGTGTGCCGAGGCTCTCTTTGCCCATGGTTACAGCAACGAGGCCTGCAGGCTGGCGGTGGACCTGGCTGTGGACCTGTTGGCCAACCCTCCCGACCTGAAAGTGGAGCAGCCCCAGACCAAGGTTACTGCTCACCTTAAACTTACATTTGAACCTTCACTCACCTGCTCTATGCTGTCTTTCAGACAGGTCACAAGGCGTGGGCCGTCAAGTAATCAATTTCTAGTAACTAACTCGCAATTTGCAAGTGATTTATTCTACTGACTGGGAAATGATCTTGTCGATGTTATTTAATATTTCATAAAGTTTATAGTGAACTTATTGATTATTTATGCGCTTCTTTATTTATACAAGGGTAACTGAGTGAGACCAGTCGCTTTTCCAGCAGTGTCGTCTTTTAAATGCAGAACATATCAATTACGACCGACAAAAAACTAATGCATAATTTAAAACGCAGAAAAGAAAATCCTGTTGCAATAGTTAAGTTTAGTCCATAACAAGATTGCTCTCACTGACAAATTATCCAACAAAAGTTTAAATTGCTCAACAGAATGAAACTATTCTATTTGTTTGTTATTGTTCGATGGGACGTAGAAATTTAGATGTTTGTTTCTATCGTCCTAACACTTGGAAGAAACACCCTGTCTGTGACCACAGCCCCTTAAAGTCCTTCTATCCTGCTGCCTCCCCACTCCCCTACACCCTCCTCCTCTCCAGGGTAAGAAGAGCAAGGTGTCGACCAGCCGGCAAACTCAGGTGGCCACCAACACGCTCTCCAAGGCAGCCTTCCTGCTGACGGTGCTGAGCGAGAGGCTGGAGCTCCACAACCTGGCCTTCAGCACGGGCATGTTCTCCCTGGAGCTGCAGAGGCCCCCAGCCTCAACCAAGGCCCTGGAGGTGAGACTGGGCCCAGGGAGGATGTGTGTTTAGTTTTAATCTGTCTGTTAGCCTGGTGTTATTCTGGAGGTGAGACAGGGACATGCTAGGATATGTGTTTAGTTTTAATCTGTTTGTTAGCCTGGTGTTATTCTGGAGGTGAGACAGGGACATGTTAGGATGTGTGTTTAGTTTAAGGCTGTCTGTTCAGCCTGGTGTTATCCTGGAGGTAATACAGGGACATGCTAGGATGTGTGTTTAGTTTTAATCGGTTTGTCAGCCTGGTGTTATTCTGGAGGTGAGACAGG